>NDFZ01003877.1:0-40236 GCA_002192655.3 Mamestra configurata
ATGTACAGCTTTAATTTAAGTTTTACCTTTGCGAGTGAATTAAAAAAGAACTAGGTGACTAATTTTGTATTTAAAAGTATTCATAAACAGTACACATCGAAATAAAATTAAAATTCAGAGTCTACGCCTTATATTTTTTTTTAAATCTGTATTTGAATGTAAAATTTGGGTCTTTTTTTTGGAAAACAATAAAAGTCGATAAAAAAAAATCCACAGAGCATGAGGGGTGTTAAAGGGTCTGAAAGGCTAGCGGATGACTCCTTCAGTCGACCATTTCAATTTGGCACACGATGCACCAAACACCCTGTATATTTGTAAAAGGTAATTAATCTCTGGAAGTACATTTCCGATTACAAAAAATATTCCACTGGTAGGAATGTCATCGCCACCGAAGCCGCGGGTTGTAACTAGTTTTGCATAAAGCCCAAGTGGGTTTCAGGATCACACTCTGACACTGGCAATTTTTTTATCTCATTTTTATTTACTGGAAAAGTTAACGCAAACTGTCCTTTTTGAAAATGTTTTTGTTTCCCCTCGCAGTTCAAATGCTTTTGAATGAAACAGGGATACAGAGAAAATAAATTAAATGACTCCCACAAGATGTTCGAGATATTCAAAACTTTTTCTTATTTCCTTATTTTCCCGTTATTACGAAACATTGGGCAATGGAGGAGTATGGAATAAAATTATACATCAAATATGAAATCGTAGGAGTTTTTCTATTACTTTGATACGGTTTCTTATTCATGTTTTCAATTACTGTTACGGGTATTTTCGTATTGATGTTTTATACCTATATTTACATGATGTGCTATGTGTCAAGTTTAGAAATGAATAGAATGATTCACTTATCGCCTTTAGAGACTTACTTTAAACGAGTAAAAAGTGAAGGAGAGAGACTTACATCACGCCGGGTATAACAGACCGGCCATCGTGCATCCCAGTAATCCCGGCCATAGAATTTCAGCGTTACCTAGTTGAATAGAAATGGGACAGGCTTTTCAGAAAGATATGCATAAAGGAATATTTAAAACCCAACTTACTTTTTATGTGGGTTCGTACTAAAATTTTAGAATAGTCTTTGTACTTTAGATATGTAAAACTAGGGATAATGTTAATAGCGCGAGTGTTGGTTTACCCTAGATAACAGAATGATTTTTTATAGTTATCTTAACTTACACACTCTGGGATTGATGTGATCTCTTTGGTACAATAGATACTATATATATTACTAAACTTTTTATTAGAATAATTAGTTACTGTTGATGCGAAATTTCAAAATATATCTTTGGGTAAAAGTGGACGTGAAGTATTTAATTTTATAGATACTTTGACCCCACCAAAAGTCACTTACAGTGTTTGTGTTAGAGTACCCCAAGTGCACCTGGCCTTTGGTGGATTTAAGTAATGCCACCGATGCTGCAATTAATGTAGCCGCCTACTGCGCTCAAAAAAACTAAAGATTTAATCTACTCGAAAATAAGAAGAAACCACTGACACTAGCCAAGGAATAAAAACCCAGTATTTATTGCTGTGTAAAACGAACCACTACAGAATAAAGCTAATAGATTGATATCAAACACGGGTGTGTAACATAAATATCGGTGATCGAACAAATGACCCTTAACCATGGACAACCAAACCAATGAAAGCTTACTGCCCTAATCGGGTCGTCAATCGTCTCTTACCGCACTTCTCGAGGTCATGGCTTCACCGTGGTTAATACTACCTACTCTATATGTTCTACTAGCTGCCGATAGCGGCTATGCCCGCGTGACATCTTTATAAATTAGGTATTGCCGCTGTTTTGTTCTAATGTATGAAAAGTTTCTTATAGTAAAGTTTCATCAAAATCCTTTTAATCGTTTTTGTATAAAGATTGGCCTAAAGTACACTACGAAACGTCAACATCAAACATCTATCTATTCATCTTTACCTGCAAACTTTTGCGTTTAAAGTACCTCTCTCTCCTCTATTAGGGATAGTATACGATATCCAGTTTTTATTTATTAAACGGTCAATTAATAACAGAAATAGTATGTTTTGGGGATAAACCTGGTGCTCCAGCTAAATCAACGTTCTATCAGGGATAAAGGTTTTCAAAAGTTCAAAACGGTTAGGATTGACCTCGTGACATTTTGGACATACATTTGAGACTGTTTGAAAATCGTTTATTGTTCCTAAAAGTACGAAATGTTGATTGACCAATCGATCTTTCGGTTACACATGTCATTCTAGGCATTTTAGACTTTTTGACAATCGTTTGTTGTTCTCAAAAGTCCAAAAAGTCTATAATTTTTTTTACAATAGGTGTAGTAATGTTACTATTTTCATAAAGTAGTATAAAAGGTAAAGGCTATTTTCGTAAGGTAGTATTAAATCTCTGGCAATCAAGTGGGTGACGTGCTGTTCAGTTGCTAGGCTATGGATGGATTGACATGGTTGTTCGAAACTTTTAGGGTTCCAAAACTCTGTATGGAAAAACGGAACCCCTTATAGGATCACTCGTTTGTCTGTCTGTCGGTATGTCTGTCTGTCAGTCTGCCACAGTCGATTTTTTCCGAATATATTGGACCGATTCAGTTGAAATTTGGTACACATATAACCTTCATATATACCCCTACACACATATGACCCTTACACGGATGCGTAAAGAAAATAAATAAAAATTGAGAATAAGGTCACTTTTAAGGGGGAAAATTAGAACCAACAAAAAAGTTACCGTTACTACTATACCGTGTGACATATCAAATCAAAGAACTCATTGTAAGGGTCTTAAAGTATTTTTTTGATAATTTTTAAATATTCCATTACGAAATTATTAAAGAAAATAGATGAAATTAAATAAATATTGATAATAATAGGTCTTAAACTATGGATAACAGGAAAACCTATAAGAAGTCTATGATCCAAAAATAATAAGTTAAAAAAAAATTATTCGTTCAGAACCCTTTGCACGCGAGTCCGACTCGCACTTGGCCGGTTTTTTTAATTGAAATACGAAAATAATTATTTTTGTATTAACTGCTAGTATTAACCATGAAGTCTGAAGATTATCTGATATGAGTCGTAAATAATAGTACAAAATATCTACAGAGATAATCAAAACATGACGATTATCTGTTTTATGCCCTTGTTATGACCGATGCAATAGAATGGAAAATAATCAGCTCTAATGACCGATGCAATAAAATTTAAAATAATCAGCTCTGCTCCATGAATAACTAGCTTCTGCCAGAATTTCGGAAATTATTTCAAGGGAACACACTACCGGGATATAATGCCTATGTGTTATTCCAGACTATAATCTACCTCTGTGCCAAATTTCATCAAGATCCGTTCAGCCATTCTGACGTGATTAAATAACAAACATACATCCATCCGAACTTTCGCATTTATAATATTAGTATGGATAAGTTAAGATTATTCAACCACAATTTGTACAGCTGATATTGGAGCTATTTTTCTATTGGTATGCAATCAAGTATATTCTATCTGCTTATGTGATGATTTCGAAAGAAGAGTTGGAATAAAAAGCTGTTAATAACAATTGCTGTGATGATAAATCAATGAATAATAAATAGCCTTTCAGTATTCGGTAGAAAGTCATCCGCTTTAGACGAATGCATACGAATCAATATTTTACGCGTGAATATGGACAAAGAGCATTTACGTATTGCATATTATTATTATACATTGAGATATGTACCAAAAGCAGGAAATTTTGATAATTTTAGACATAGAAGTAAAAAACAAATGTGTTTTTACAATATTTTTTTTTCTATTCGTATCGTACTGGACAAAATGCAAAATTGCGTTTTGTACTAGTAAACCGTTGGGTTATTTTTTATCTTAATATATGATTTTAAATAGATCATAAAACCTACCGTTGGAACATAGTGCCTTTCGATTACCTATTTCACTTTACGATGATATGTTTTTTACAGCTGATTTATTATCTAGTAAAGAAAATGATGAATGTTTCAATTGAAAATATAATATTTTCCTTACATTCCAATGTAGTTTTTCCGTTTACACCACAAAAATGTGATCATGACTTTGAACCAAGGGGCAGACGAAACTAAAAGGTACAGATTTAGAACTATCTGAATAAAAGATGCGACTATTTATAAAAAGGGGGAGAAGCTTTCTCTTAATTCAGGCAACAAACCCTGAATTGTAAACCTTTTGACATTTATGTACATGTTACTAATGATCATAATGATAAGATAAAAAAACTGCTAAGGTAGAATGTTGTTTAATATATGGAAACATTATGATTTTTCAAAATTAATGATGGCCTACTAGAAAAGGTAGGTTTTCAGGGCTTTCACCGGTTTTACGGTCCTAAAAGAATCTATAATATTATGAAATAAAACCTAAATCCCTGTTGCTAAATATATAACTAATTACCCACGGTTCATCAACATTTTCAATTGGCTACATTGTAGGTGGATGAGATAAAGTATGATCTATTTGTTTTGATCAACTTTATGTGTTCAGTTGTGGACTCGTAACTATGTAAATATCATTTGCCTTGAAAATGTTGTGATAAACATTGGATGGAGACTATAACATAAATATTCCAGTTCTAATTTAAAATTCTATTTCAGTCATAAGAAGAGCTCTACAACTTAAGTAATAAATATAGTGTTACTAACTTATAATACCTTAGAAGTAAGAGAAAACATAGATTTAGACAGTAATCTAAATGTACCTTAGTGCAATATTCGTGTTTATGAGTTGCTGAAGTCGCGGAGTAGTGTTATGACCCGGTGCATCACCAGTGGGCAAGTCTGGCGCGGTTACTACAGCGGTACTACAGTCCGTGGGCGGCAGACGGGCCGTTTACCCCTAGTCGGCACTTATCTACTTCACTGACAGACGTCAAAGTCACTAAAACTGAATCACATAAGTCGAATTTGAAACTGAAGTGGGGTTTCACTGAAGCGTAAGGGGCATTGGACACGGGATACGTAGTAATTTGTTTACGGTTGCGTGAAGGGCGGGCGGTAGGGTCGCGTGCGGCGCGTTCGTCGCGCGTCCACCGCGCTCGGCGCGCAACAGATAGTACGTAGCGGTAGAGGTGGCCGCGCGAGGCCAGGCCGCGGCGCGCGCCACTGCCCTCCCACCCCCCACCGCTCCCGCGCGCCGCCACTGCTGACGTCACACGAACCTCCGAAAATCCTCGCGACCGCTGATCGCTGCAACGACTTGAGCTCAGAGCTGAGCCAAAGAGTTCAACGGTAATGCCCCCAGACTTGCCTGAAATTTATTAAGTATAACAATGTAAATGAGATCTTCCAAAACTTTGCTGTTAATGCTTATTTAACTGTAGTTTCACTTTCAGAAAACCTCTAAAAAGTCAAATACCAAGGTACAACATCTTACTTAAGTGACTAATATTATAAGAAAAACGATAAAATAAATCTTAAACAGAGGTACTTACGTAACAATCCGTGCAATGCAATGCATTCAATTATTTTATCTACAGAACTATTTTGATAAAGACAGTTAAATTTTTCAAACATACACAAACAATAAACGTACGGTCAAAATATCGCTTCGTCCATACCTTTCACAAAAATAATGACTATCGCATTTTAATATAAACCACAACCTAATTTCTGTTCACAGAACACTACTCTCGTTTCAATAAATAATTCGAATGGCGAGGCCTGAAAACACTGACAACAATAACGAATCAAGCGGGAATTAATCGCAACATCAGCTTCATTACCATGTAAAACGTTCGTAAATATCCGAAAACAAATTACTTAATTGATCAATGTGAAATTTTTAAACTTTAATAAATAATTAAATAGCTGGCGATATTAAATTTAATTATATAGTAAGCGATAAAGTCGTAGCATTCTGAACCCTTCGGAGTGGCGACAGTGACAAATGTTTTTATTTTGACAACTGTGATTACCTTTTCTTTCCACACTTAGCAAGCAGATTAAGTTTTCGAAATAATTTTTAAAATTATTTATTGACTATGGAAGACTTACAGCTAACACAGACAGGTCAAGATCAGTAAATTACACTGTCGGCCAATTACAAGTCTCCACTTTAAAATGCAGAAATATTATTGTTAAGCAATAGATTAGGAAGTTCTTTCGAAATCATTAATATAGTGATTTCGATCGCGTCACCCAAGAATGGTTGGTTGACGCGGTTTCAGACTGTGGTTCAGCTGAAAACGTTCATTGTTGGACAAACATACCCTGTCAAAGATATCAAGCGATACAGCAATTGCTTCGCCGTGTTTCTCGATGGCTTGTGTATGTCACGCCCCAGCAGTGCGTGACATACACAAGAAGATCGCCAGTTGATCGTCCTCGGCGAAAGCCATATTGACTCACTCAAGATCACTGAGGAGATCATTGTCTTCAAGGTAGGTCAGCAACTTACTGTTCAGTACCCTTTCCATAACCTTGCTCAGAATGGAGGTAATGGCGATCGGTCGATAATGAGCAGGGTCTGCTTGGTCGCCCTTTTTTTGGCACAGGTTGTACAATCGCAAGCTTCTAGGATTTTGGTACCGTTCTTTTTTCAAGAGAGAGGCGGAACAAGCATGTCAACACAGGAGACAGTTCAGACGCACACTGCTTCAAGACTCTCGCTGGAATGCCGTTAGGCCCGTTGAACTTGTTCACGTCTAGACTGCACAATATTCTTCGGACCTCTTTAATGTGAACTGCGATCTCCGGCATCGAAGAGTCACAGTAACGAGGTACAGTTGGTGGTTGCTTGGAGCCAGCGTCCAGACGTGAATTGCTAGCAAAGAGAGATGCAAATAAATTTGCTTTCTCACTTGCAGAGTGGGCCAGCGACCCATCAGGTTTCAGCATTGGTGGTAAAGTGGGCCGACAAAAGTTCGTTTCAACCGCTTTCGAAAGGGACCAGAACAGTTTACTACCCGGAGGNTAATTTATTTTATTCCCATAATTTATTATTCTACCAACTTCTTTAAGACCTCTCTCCTCATTCTCTGTCTTCGGTTCGGTTGTCTTCTCCTTCTTCAATAGTTCACCACCATTTGCCTTGCCTATAACCAAATATTTTGGGCTGCCAATCTATGAAAAATCATCTTAATACCAGTTTTTAACTCGGAGCGACTGCCTATGTGTCCTCCACAACCCAGTAACTGAATAACAAGATACGATACTATCCAGGATCGATTTATACATTGAAAGCAACATGCTTATCATTTCACTGGCTTTCCCCTTGATCTTCTCTGCATTCTCATCTATACTCGTTTGACGCTTGGACCATATAGTAGCTAAGGAATTCGATTTGACGGCTAGAGTTCATATGTGAATGCGGGTCTGTTGGAAGATTGAAATAAAACCAGGTGAATTGAAAGGTACTTAACTCAAATGATGAAAAAAATGTTCCAGTAGAACAGCCCGACTTTGCCAGTTATATTTAACTCCCACCATGTAAAAGAAGGTGAGCCTATTGCCAGGCGCAAATGTGGACTCCGGACTACTCATTAAATCTAAATGGAAAATCCAATATCAATTTAACCGACTCGAGAATCGAACCATTGATCTCATACCCAGCCACTAGTCCAACAATACATTTATTATGTAATTTCATACATAAACTGTAAGGAAATAAAATGCAAGGGCAGTTGCAGACTGTCGTGCGTAAGGTCCTTTGATCGATTCCCAGATCGCACGGAAATTATATTGATATCCTGACAGGAAACTCTCATTTACAGTCCGGGATTTGGTAATGTGGCCAGTTTATAAATATGTACGTAATACGTAATACTGTTTTATAAATACGTAATACTGTTATAAGTATACAACAAGTTTGTTATACGTCGTGTATAGCATAAAATAAGTATACGTATCATATTCGATTATTGATTAAACGAAACACTACACTTGCCACGTCGGTCTCGCGCGCCAAAGGTTCCGAACGAATAATTTTTTTTGACCAGTTTACACTAATATTACAAAGAGGAAAAATTTGTATATTTGTGTGTGTGTGTATGTGTGTATATTTGTAATGAATAAACTCAAAAACTGCTGTGCATATTTCAAAAATTCTTTCAGCAATGGATAGCTTCATTGTCAGCGAGTAACATTGGCTATATTTTATCCTCGTACTCCCAAGGGAACGGGAACTACGCGGGTGAAACCGCGTGACCTCCGCTAGTTAATTATATTTACATAATAAAGGTTCATGTGCAATTAAAGATTTGTTTTTTTAAGATCTAGTCGTTTCGGAGGTATAAGTCAATTTCCTATTTGAAGATTTATTGTGTAACTTTCAGGCATTATTTACAAATACATAAAAAAACTTATAGGTACTAAATACAAACTAGTAGAAAATATACAAGCGGAGAAAAAGGGGAGGGGAAAATTCGTCCACATCGCCGTCAACGGGAAAAGTGCCCACTGGCCGCACTTCAAAATTAATTACTTTGAAATTATGAAAAATAATCAGACCCTCAAAATAAGCCCCTTTATAAGGGTTCCGTCTTTTCATATGGACGTTCGGAATCCTAAAAATGGTTACCAAGGAAGCGTTTTTGGGCTATTTATAAATATAAAAGTGTGAATACTTACTGAAAATATGAATTCAATGTTGTGTTGTTCCGTTGATATCTGGACTTTGTTACGCTTAACAATTACTATCCAACTGTTGACTCATCTGGCTAGGCGAATTACCCACATTAAACGAAAATACAATTTAAATACTCATGTAGAGTCACGACTACGACTTTAGATACAGGTTAACTTCTTGTTCGAGAACAGATGCAACAAATTAGTCCCAGTAACGGTGATGAATGCCATTTTGTTTTTGAAAATTAAGAAAAAGAGTTTATCTGCGCCAAGAGTGACGCAAACGCATATTGAAAACCTGGGAAACCGAAGAAACACCATTCAAGCCACGCATTAATATTGAATACTTATAAGAAAATGATAATATAATAGGGATGAAAGTTCGTTCTCGACACAATAGCAAGATATATCAGTGTTTTATTGAATACGAACCAAATATGAACTGTAACGGCGTAAAGAGATACACCTGTGATTGTGTTAATGCAAATAGGACGGTAGGTTATTGTTATATAAGGAAAATAATAAAAATGTAAAGCTAATTAGTATCTTTCGTGTCGCGTTGGTTTCATTCAAATGCATATCATAGTTTCGTAGAAAAATAATTTTGAAGTTAGAGGTTTCAACCCCATTATCAAAAAAAGAAAAAAAAAATTGGGTTTTGATAATTGGCTAAAAATATTTTCATCAACTAGCAGTATAATAAAGGTACCAGTGACAAAAAAGACGCCAGTGCAGATTTCATATGGAAAACCGGCGAGAGCCTTTATAATCTGTACAAGTTGTGCAAAACGGCTTTCGCTAAGCATAATGCTGGGGCTAGTGTGCGAAGAGGAGCCAGCGCTGGTTTTCAGCGACAAAAGAGTTGACTGACTTCGGTCGACCGGAGCAGCATAAAAAGTAGTTAAAACTAAGTTACCAATTAACCAAGTAAACAATTTTTTTTTAAGTTTATCAGCACTGAGTTTTCTTTTCCAGACCTCAACACACATACTTGTTTACTTTAAACACCTAAAGCGACGACAACGTAAGGAACATGATCCAATTTGAGCTTGTTGATCCAACAAAAAAGCTTCTCGGCCAAATCTGGTTAGCAGTAAAGTACCGTGAGTGGGGTCTAAAAATACATGTACCTATAGATTAGTGAGGAGGGGACAAACAATAGCAAGTGAGTATTAACAAAGAGCGTATGTTCGTGACGACGGCGCGACTAACTGCGCGCAATAAACCGCCTTTGTCAGACATTTAATCCACTTAAGAGTTTGTAGCCCCTGTTCAAAGATGTGGACCGACTCGTGACTTTGTCGCCGAAAATATGACTTCCGATTGCGAACCCCTGTCTGTCCCCTGGCCAATGCCGACCTGGCCGTCTTGAGCAAACAGTTTTATTACACGAACTATCTGTGCTATTCCTTCGTCACGATATGACATAACTCCGCTATTAACATAATAGACAAGACAATTCGTTATTGTTGAGATATCAATCGTCTTTTTTATGAGTTTGTGTTTAATTAATGTAACTAATTATAAGTATTATTAGCCAGTATAAGGTTGTAAGGCCAATTTTTGTACTTAAAAAGAGCTAAAATTTAAGTCCTAATATAATCTCAACGACAATGATTGTCAAAAATGTAGAGAAATTAGAGAGGTTTTGACGGTTTGCGACTGCCATGCGTTGAGAATTCGAACGCTCCTTAAAAATATGAGAATTGCCCCTCAGAATTGATCAAGTAACGGGTAATTAATATTTGTACGCACCACTCACACCGCTCACGTATTGGCAGCTGATAACAAAACAAAGGCTAATCACGGAAGTAAAATACCCTATTAGCAACAATAAACAATATAATTTAAATAATATATACATTTAAAAAAATAAAAAATACGTGTCCAATATTTTTGGAAAATCTATCTGACGGATTAATTCGATTTTTTCAGTAAAATACATGACATGAGAAAATTCAGGAAATTTAACATTCGAGTAGCTATCTAGAGTGTCGCTCTCTAGTGAAATGTTTATGCGAAACTTTTTAAGCTCCATCTAAAGTAATATTAATATCATATCTAAAGGGTTTTTTCTGTTTAAATAATTATTTAAAAATAATCTCTGAAAGTGATTCGATTACGATTTTTCAAAATTGTTTCATTGAGCAACACTATCGCTAAGTGTCATTAACTTTTATACTGTATATAGGTTCCTGTAGGAAAAGTCAGGGGGGAAAATCGGGCACAAAATAAGGAAAACCATCAATAATTTATTATAGCGATCTTCGATAGAACTCCAGCCACAGTGGATGCATCAATACTCGAGTATTCGTATCACAGTTACTCAGAGGCGCCTCTGGGCCACTAGCTCAGTATTTGCCGAAACACATTTCCCAAAACTGGAGTGTGACGTAAATATCTTAAAAGGCTCCGTGGCCCTCTAAAGCTTTTGCGTAGTACAAACAAACTTACCTATGCGGTGTAAGGGAGAATTCACACGTACCACAACCACATCATATCGTAGCGGAAAAAAATGGTCAAACAGTGGTTACGTGGGAATAGTCACTGCGGTATCTTGCAACTGCAAGATGTCGCAGTTACCACAACGGAACTCCGTTGTGGTAACTACAAAATCTTGATGTGTTTCCGTTGTCACTAGTAGTTGCGATATGGTTACGTTGTGGCAAGTGTTTACAGACAAACAGATCGACTACAGCGCGAGGTGTCGTTTAGTCAACGCAACATTGTAATTGCAAGGTGACCGGCTATGGGCACGCCACTATTGCGGCGGTAAGGCCCCTCTTTGGGGAGTGGCTGGAGAGGCGCCACGGCGTCCTCACCTTCCGCCTGACGCAGGTACTGACCAGACATGGCTGTTTCGGGAGGTACCTGTTTCGGATTAAGCGGGAGGACACGCCCGGGTGTCAGCACTGTGAGGATCGCCCGGAGGACACGGTGGAGTATACGCTGGAGGTCTGCCCTGCTTGGGCGGAGCAACGCCGTGTCCTCGTCGAGGCAATCGGCGGCTGTGACCTCTCGCGTCCGGCCCTGGTTGAATACATGGTCCGGAGCGAGGCAATGCAAGGCCTTCGCCCCAACCGCCGCTACAGGAGAAGACGCCTCGGGCGTCGGGAGTCGCAGGGCGATCCTCGGCCACCGTAGGTGCGGGCCTGCGGACAGCGACCGTTGGGTGGCTCGCTGTCCGATCACCACCAGGCCCGGGTCGATGGCGGGTTGTGTTTCACGCGCGCCTCAAAGAGATGTCAGCATAGAAGACGGGGTCCGCTAGGGCCAGAGCCTGACAGGGTTGCGGAATTTGTTCGAAAGAGTCACCGCGGCCCTGGAACGCAAAGGGCTTAAGAAGGAACACGGATGGGTTTTAGTCAGTAAGAGTCTGACACGTCCTTCCGCTCCACCCAGTCGGAAGAAGTCATTTGATGATTTCCCATCCATAAAAAAAAAAAAGGTGACAGGCTAAAGAGTCACCACGGCCCTGGAACGCAAAGGGCTTTAGAAGGAACACGGATAGGGTTTAGTCAGTAAGAGTCTGACTCGCCCTTCCGCTCCGACCAGAGCGGAAGAAGTCATTTGATGATTTCCCATCCTTAATGTGACCGGCTGCTAGTGCGTGGTTGTGGTGGTTCCTTTGTGGTTGCCATGTAGACGGTGTCACCTATACTGTTGAATTTGGCGGCAAAATGTGGTCCTAAAGTTAAACTATTCATTTTCAAACTAAGTAGTGCCCGCGGACGTGTTGTTGTTGTTGTGTAGTTGTGGTACGTGTGAAGCAAGCCTAACATAACGCGAGTGTTTCAGATATTCCTTCTTCGTAAGCCTGCTCTTAAGAATTCACCACGGTTACTTAGTAGGTGCACACATCGTTAAATGTGTCTCGACGATGAGAAAATAATATACATAATTATTATAAATATGCTTTTACAGCAATTACCTTTTCAGTGAGCTTTTAATTATGTATGTAAACTATTAATGACTTCGTTATTAAATTCAGCAAATAGGTCAAAATATAGTACCCTATATCAATAGCTGAATTTGAATGTTGTAGGTACAATTCTATTTATCCCAGAAATCAAACTAATTATTATAAATATGAAAGTTTTTGAGGATGGGTTTTGTTAGTCTTTCACATAAAAAACTGCACGACTATTGATGAAGTTTGCGATAATGTGCCTTATACATCAGAATATCACAATACATTTATATTGGGCGGAAGTCTCGCTTAACGCGGGAGGAGCGGCAGGCGTCAGATTGTTGAAATAATAACCTTATCAGGGTGCGCCGTTAATTTCCCTACACCATTGGTTTATCTTGCAGTTTCCTAGAACTGCCACACAATGTACAATTTTCACACGTCGCGGAGACCTTTCCTTAAGCGGAAGTAATTGGAGCTAAATGAATCCAATGTAACAACATGAGAGAAAATGGACTGTACTGTAAGATCAACAGACATTATTCGCCGTAAAATATCAAAGTATAAATAAAAGCTTATATTATTATTACCTTATGAGAAGATACGGCAAGCAGAAATAAATAGGTTAATTGCTAAATAATCTATTAAACCTGTTTCATAATTATTAATCACGTAACAGTATACTTAGTCCCTAAGCCACGTTATGTTTATGCGGCTTTGTTTATCCACAATACCCCAGGGAACAGATAAAGTGCTAACTAGTAGGCTTAATAAACTAACTAAAAATTCTAACCGAAGGGAACAGTCGATACCGCGATTACATTGCTCGAGTCCGATATAACCACGGTTTTATCCTGCACTGCACGCTATCTGCCGACTTCACCCGCCATATTGTACACAAGCGCCGCTAAATTACATTATGATTGAAATAGCGCTCGCAAATCAACTGCGAACAACTTTGCAAAACAAAAAAATAAGCCAAACCCCAAACCGAATTTCCACAGCTACCCTTATTGACCTCGATCAAAAGTTAGGTAATTAACATCTACTTATAAATGCCGGTTTGTGTATTTGACTTCTTAAACTCGAGGCTGCGAAGCCAAAATATTCAGATTCGCCTTAGCGCCTTTGAGCTTCCTTTTACAAAGTACTTTGGGAAATCAGACTATGAATACTTTTAATGTTATTTTGAATATTTCTGAGTGAAAGAGGGTAAGAATGCATTAGAAATGGAAGCAATAAGAGATCGACATCAATCACTTTAAAACTCTGGAAATGTAGAAGTTCATTGCAAGGGAAGGGAACGCGACCTTTGGCATTCTCGGAATGATCCGCGCGCGAACTCACTGAACAAAGGTTTGTTCCTGGCGTCGCTTTCGCTCGTTGTCTGAATAATTTAATATACACGTAGATATGTATTATGTTCGTCGCACTCATTTAATATTTTTTGGCAATTCACACGAATGCTTTAAGCTAAATCACTTTGCTCGCGTTTTATTTTTGGTAATTTCGGAAACACGTATGTCTAAACAATGTACAGACCTACGTACCTAAGTTATATGCTCTGGTATAGTAGAGGAAGGTAGAGTAGTATAGTGGATTATTTCGGGATTTATCTGATACTAAATATCAGCTTCTCGTTTCTCAAATATTCCGAGGTTCAAATAAGATATTTTCTCAATGTCATAATGCCATGTTATCATGTGACCTTAAAAATCCTACTCAACATGATACTTTATTTCTAATACGGGCATCGTGTAAGTTGTGAGATGTGGGATCATATACCTGTCAGACCCTACGGGCCCTATAAGCCCCTGATAAATATGCCTTACCGAGTAGCAATGGCCACCACGATATATACACAGGTACCTATGAACCGCGTCACGTGTAAAAAAATGGCACGTGTAGCCCAGCATAACTACCAAGTTCTATAGCCACTATTGTTGCTGAAGTATGAATAATAAAGTAACCTCTTTGGTGCTCCGGCGGGAGAGTGCATGTCACCCCAACTGCTTTGTTTCTACCTCGGACGTGAAGTGACCCAGGAGTTATTTCATGTGAATTAGCTCAGTCATACACAGAGAAATACGTATATTGAAGTTTAATATTGCACGAGGGTTTTACTGCTTAATGGTATTTTCAAGAATTGAAGGTGTTTTACAAAAGCAAAGTTTAGGTTTTGTTAAATCTTGGGTTGGAGACAACTTGTATAGTAATTAGTGTGAGATCTCTTTTATGTTAGCACAGAATCTGTTTCCAGAAAAACACGAAGACAAAGTTTTTTAAGAGCCCATTATTAATTTGAATAAATTTCATACCGGATGCCAGTTAAAAGATATGCAATTAAAATACAATTATACCTTCGAAGGGATGACGGTAACTGAATCTAGTCGTATCGCTACGAGCGCGCCCATTTTTGGGTAGCAAAAGAAAAATAAAGATTTAACTTTACCTTCCTTATATTCTGTATGAAAATTCACTAAAGTGTAATAATAACGTTATCTAATTTTAATGAATAAAATATTTGTATTCATTCCAAAAGGGTTTCAAATATTGTTTTAGTGTAAGGACAGGATTAGTCCGGAAATTAAGGGATATAGAGGGGCAGAAGGAGCATAGATAGAGGGGTTATATTACAGAAGAAGCGGGTTCATTGACTATTCATTAGTGGTGTAATTAACATGTAACGGCGACCACAGACCCATCACCTATTAAAGTAATTATTTTATTGATAACCCTTTATTTATTTACTATATACTTTATTGTACACCTCATAGCAAACACAGTAAAAACGTTAACAAAAACAAGTGTACAATGGGCGGTCTTATCGCACAGGGCAGTCTCTTACAGACAACCTTTGAATGGACTGGAATGGAGAAGAAAAATTATAGTGAGAGGTAATGCTCCTTCTCCAATTTTTGAAACGTTGGATGCGTTTGTGCACTCCTCATATCTATGAGTAAAGCATTCCACAAACGAGCAGCTTGAATAGTGAAAGATTTGTTAAAGAAGGATGTGGAATGCATACGAATACTAAATTGAAGATAATACTGCTATAGGTAACACTTGTAAATGTCAAATGAATCGTCAGCATCATAATGAATCGTCTTAAGAATACCTAGACCCATATATATACCTACCCACAGGGTGGTTAAATTCACTTACTCTTTAAGGGAGTAAAAGATGTCATGAATGTAAACCACTTTCACTATGAATTGGGACCAACTCCGGCCCATAGAAAAAAAAACAGCTGTTAAATATTCTTATTGAATAACTGATAATTTTTTTCTCAAATCAAGTTAGCCCTATATTGAAGGTTATTTATTCATATTCAAATGTACTTTCACCAATTCAAAGATTGCCAGTGAGATAAAAGTCACCCTGATGAATGACAATCACAACAAAAAGTCGTTCCATCCAAGTACAATTTTAATCACTTAAAAAAGAATCTTTCGTTGTAAAAGTACAACCTTTTATCATTTTAAAAGGGTAGAAGAGACCCTAAGAAATCAACATTAGCAAAGTAAAACCCTCTGTTTCCACCCGCCGTGCTTCGATATAGATAAGTGTGATCGGATTTCTGTAAGCGTAGCTCGTAGCTCGTGACTCGGGGCTACGAAGATCAATGCCACAGAATAGAGAAGAACAGAAGGCTATCTTCAAACAGCAAGCGAGTACAAGGAAATGCACTGAAATGCACATGGTCACGCGGACGGCAATCTTGAACTCAATCGGCCTTATTACAAATAAAAGTTTTTTCCTTAGATTTGAATCTATGTTTATTTTATTATACATCGCACATTTTCTACAAACTTAAATGAAGTTTTAATACACAAAAAACGGACTTAGTATATTATTTATTTATAAAACTTTAAGCACACAAATGTACAGAGGCGGACTTAGTTGTCAATTTTGTATGAAAAACTGGCCATATGCGAGTCGGACTCGCGTGCAAAGGGTTCTGAACGAATTTCTTGTTTGTAACATGTTACTTTAACACTATAGACTTCTAATACGTTTTCCTGTAATCTTTAGGTATAAAACTAACATCTGCATTTTTTCAAAATTTTAGGCTCAGCAGTTTCGGAGATGAGGAATATATCATCAAAACTATTTATTTTAAAATTATGAAAAAATAAAATTAAAAACCCTTACTATAAGCCCTTTCATTTGGTATGTCACACGATGCAGTTTGAGAAACTTTTTTTAGTTTGCCCTCCAAAAGTGACCTCCATGCTCAAAATGTATTTATTTACGCAACGCGTCCGGTTTAGGTCACCGAAGTTCATATGTGTGCCAAATTTCATAAAAATCAGACCAGTAGACTCGGAGAAAATTGGCTGTGACAGACGGACAGACAGATAGGCATGCAGGATATCATAAAAAAGAAAAGGTTTAGACATGTTTGCACATACTATGGCGTGAAAATATTCATGTAAAGAATTAATTAAAGTTAACAAATAATTAATATCAAATTTTGATCAAATTTTAATGCCAAATCTATGTAAAAATATTAATCTATGTCCAAAAATTACAATACAATATACGTCAAAATTATGTAAAATGACAATCAAACAAATGTCAAATTACAAAATGTAGGTCTTATCTCTAATCCATCAATAAAAAATAATAATAATAAGAAATATATAAAATTGATTATGTCAAAATAACTGATTCTGCTAGAAATTCACTGGTATCATAGTTAGTTTTGTTGATAAGAAATATCTTTAGTTGTTTCTTAAATTTTACATTATTAAGCTTCCTCCAACTTTTCGGCAACTTATCATAAATAGTAGGAGCCATGCAAAAAACACTTGGGCACAAGTGCACAGCACTTGGGCACAAGTGCTGTGCAGGCAGAGCTGACTTTGATCTCGCCTGTTTCCAGGGACTTTATCTGCCAGTCGCGAAAACATTTTTTTATTATTTCTAATAAACATTACTGTCTCCAGAATATAAAAGGATGCCAATGTTAATATTAAATAGCGTATAAAGTAGTGTTTATAACTATCGTTAGTTTTTAACTTAAACAAGGCTCTGAGGCAAATCTTTTGTGCTTCAAATGCAACTCCTTTATGAATTGAGTTACCCCAAAAGATAACCCCATATCTGAGAACAGATTCAGTTAGGCCGTAGTAAGCGGTTAATAACGCATTTACGTTAACGCATATGCAAGGCGTACGAACTACTGCTTATTCTTTTAGTAAGGTCGTCAATGTGCGCCTTCCAATTTAAATTGCGATCTATTGTCAGTCCTAGGAACTCAGTTGTATTAACTGTGTCAATTGTAATAATGTCACCAGATGGTCGATTGCCCTTGGAAAGTCATTTATGTAAATAGTAAAAAGCGGTGGTCCCAGTATACTTCCTTGTAGAACTCCGTATACAACGTTGCGTTCCGCCGATAGAAATATTACTTCTCATTTGGTGCTGGTATTTAGTCTGGCTCATTTCAGTTACTTATTTTCTGTCGGTTAGATACGATTTTAGAGCTCAAGGACGTTACCTCTTACACCATAAACGTTTAGCTTTTTGAGTAAAATATTATGTTGCGCGTAATCAAATGCTTGGGTCATGTCACAAAATAGCACACACTGGTGTATTTATATCCATATTTGTCATAACAGTGCGCAAAAAGTTATAAATTGCCATGTTAATTATTTTGTTTTTCCTAAGTCCTTTTTATTCGTCGCAAAGAATAATATTCGTGTCTAAATATAAATTAAATTCTGTATAAATGTAATTTTCAATTGTATTTGATTGATAATGATCCTATAAGGGTTCTGTTTATTACGGATGTTTGGAATGGCTTGTGTTTAAACGCCTACCAGAAAAGTACCTATTTACTACAAAAAAAATCGAAATAGTTGCCAGAATGGATAAATGCTCACCAAAATCAGATTCGGTTGTTGTGGTTAAAAAAAAACAACCACGAAGGGGATAGCGGGGTCTGACTCGCTCGCTTCGCTCGCTCACTAGACCCCGCCATCCCCTTCTAACCTAACCTGTCCGAGTCGGGGTGTCCTAAGTCCCGAGCTCGCTTAGCTCGCTCTTGCATCCAAGTTCTCCTAGTTACAGAAGTAACATTGTATTTCAGGGAAACAAGATTTGGTAACCATTTATCTATTTTGGTAGGCAAAAAGAATATAAATACAACACATACAATTATTTTGATGAGTGTATAATTATGTTGGAACTTAAAACGTTGTTCCTTAGGCACCTCGGTATAGAGTGGGTTTATTTTATTTGAAGATAACATATTTTACTTGGTACGCATTTAAATTGTAGCCGTTTGGAATTAAATTAAAAACTGCAGTTCTCTGAATATCAAAATTGAGTAAGATTGAGTAATAGTAGTATAGTATTGAAAATTGAGTAATAGAATAAGTGGCTTGTTAAGATGGAAAATGTTGAGAGTAACGATGTGTGAGAGCCGTTTTCTTTCGCTGTATGGAGCCGACCTTCTATATCTATATGTTCTGTGACTCGAGGCTACGAAGATCAATACCTCGTGGCGAGCTGATTGCTACGGTTAATCTTTTGTTTGCGAACTTTCGCGGAAGCCGTATTTGAACGGAATAGGCCTACTTAGGTATATTGTTCTTAATAGCTATCTAAGAATGGATTAAGGAATTAGATAATGGCGGCAGGGTTTCTGTTCTGTTAATGTTATGGATTGTGTGGTTTATGTCAAATGGTATGACTTTGAGTGATGTAAAAGCTTGCTTCGTTCTATTTCTAGCCTTTACCGGGATCACGTTTGATTCAGGGCAATTATTGAACTGTTGTGTCTGCTTCGAGGATAGTGATAGTGTCAAAAGTGTAGCGACCATCAAATCGTCTGCCAATCGTGGTTATTGTATAAATTAAGTACTCCCGTCACCTTTTCAAGCATTTGATGTGTAATATAACAAATGTAAAAAGCCGTCAGCAGTCGTTTATGAGTTACTTTCAAAGAGATAACATTAAAGGGTTGTGATTGACTAAATAACGTTTAATAAATAAGGCAAGCGGAAATGAATGTGGAGGATCTTTCTTCAAACAAAAAGCCAATACACCAACGAAGTGTGCAGTTAATTAATTAAATGACGACATTTAACTAAACAGCAACAAAGTGAACGTACAGTACATTCACCGCATTCCCAAACTTGGGAAAATGGTGGAAATTTTTCGTTCGTTGATAAATAATGTCTGTCTCAGGGCTCGTTTCGTTCCTTGTTTCAAAACAGGAGTTTCGTATTTATGTGTTTTGGGGCCGCCTATAAAATTATTAACGTTATTAAGAAATGGCGGGGGAGTATTTTGAGTGTCTGTAATATTTATTTAAGGTGTTGTTACTGAAGTATAGTAATAAGTCTACTGCATGCAGACTAGGGTTTGCTTACACATATTTGTTTTACTTTACTTAAATGTGTTCGTCTAAGACCACTAATCTTTAAGTGCTAAATTATTTAAGAGCACTTGAAAGCCTTAAGTAGTATTAAGCTTGCCTAAATTGCCTGAAGTAGGTACTATCACCCGTTACCTCAACCATTTATTGTTTTATCGTTGGAGAGAAATGTGCTAAAGGTTCTTACATAATAATTAACTCAGAATGTGAGTTATAGTCACGATAGTAAGTAATAAACTTCCGGTTCTCGGATGTACATTAAATGGCTAGAATTCGCCACATTGGCTGACGTTTAGTGAAATAACTAGCTTACTTTACAGGCACTATGCAAGTTTATTTTGGACAGAGGAGCTATGGCAAAGAAATTACTTCGGAGGTAATTATTTAATTAGGTTCGTGAAATTCAAGTAGGATGCCAATGCCAATTATCGATGCACTGTTTATTTATTTATTAACACTTTACGCACACAAATGTACAGAGGCGGACTTAATGCCATAGGCATTCTCTACCAGTCAACCCTGTTCTTCTTTTATCCCGCTTGTAGATTTATAACATTTTTATTAGCTTGTGTATATTATATATTACGTTTTTATGTATCCAAAATATATTCAGTGTCAGAGAAATAAAATATAAGACAAACATAATTCCAGTAAAATAGCCAAAAGTACTACATTACATTTTTGCTAAAGAATAAAACTCGTAATGTATAGTTTAATTACTGAAGATCCCGCTCTCCTAAGATAAAAACATCAATACTCATTTAATTTAACGTAAACAGCATACTTAAAGAAGTAGTAAAATTTTACGCTACATTTAATTTGTTTGGCTATGTCTCTGCTTAGGGGATTAAATACACGATTCTGTAATACTAAGCAATATTACTGGAGAGGTCGATGTACACAATATCCCAGACGTGTTACTGACTATTATATAGAATTTATTGTATTTTCTTAGGTGGAAACAGCGAAATACCTATAAGGAATAGAATGTTGTTCAAATATATTTATTTGACGCACTTCATAGTCGCAAACATCAGACCTGCCATGGCTATTGTATTAGATGATCGACAAGAAATCGTGTATGACAAAAGATACTGTAGTGTTTGTGTAATGTATTCACGCACTTCTTTGGAAGCATACTTAGTAAGAGTGGGTCTACATTTTGTTTGCACTAAGTATGCAGTTTACTGGGGCCGTAACACGCCGCTAACTAGTGACTAACATTTAAAAGATGAGAATTTACCATTATAGATGAAATAATGTCTTAGCTCTGTATTCAAATCATTAAAAAAAATACCACAAAGGAAATATCACCCACCGTACCAACTCGCGTGTTTAACATGCGTTGTAAAACAATTTACACACAATCAAACCCCTTACCGCGAACACAAAATTGTACTTTTAATTACACGTAAAGACGAAACAAGGTGGAAATTAAAACGAGAAGTATTTACACTTTGTGGCAAGGAACGCGGCAGCAGCGTCTACGATGTTACAACAAAACATTCTTCTGTGAAGTTCCAGTTACGTAAACGAATTAAATACAGGCTGATTTTTTATTCATTAAAAATGTTTCAGGATATGATTGTAGGCAATATTTGAAAACAAAAACTTCAATTCCAGACCAACACTGAAATATGAAAAAAAACAGCTTTTCTGTACATTCATGTTCATATCTTCTTCTTCCTAGACTTGGTTCCATTTGCCTTCCTTGTCATCGTCGAGGTAAGCTTCTTGAGGGTTGTTTGTTTTCCCTCACCAGTCAGGTTGCAGCTGGACTGCCAAGAGCCAATATAACCCGAGAAAACGCAATCAACTGCTGAATTATTTTGATTATATAAAAAAACCCATAGTGAGTTGACATTCATCAGTTCCTTCACCCCTAAAAGATTGTCAATGAATTAAAAGACACCCTGTATACTGTATCGTACTTACTTGCTTTACCTAGTTATTTTATGTAATACGATACAGCTCCGTATTTTCATGTTTTCGGAGTCAATCAGCTAATGCACAGGTTTTATTAGATAGCTGAATAGAAAAAACATTTATTTGGTATCTCAAGAAAAGTAAACATACAGTTACAAGTTACTGTCGCGTTCGTTATTCAATAACTTATTCAGCAAAGATGTTATTGCTATCAGTGACATATGACAAGATACAAGCCTGAGGTTTTTAAAGGAGATCTGGGTCGTTGTTGCTCGCTTGACTAAAAGTCGTATCTCATTTTTAATTAATGCTAATTTGAGTTAGGGCAACTACCTATATTGTTCTATTCGTTATTCTTTACATTTTCACTAACCGTCATTTCTCTATGTTATATACATATATATATGGTCCATATCTGTGGCATAGAGAAACGACGGTATGCAGTCGTAACTTTTGTTAGAAAATCGAGCAAACTGTCAACGTGCGCGAGTTTGGCAAATATATTAACATGAGTAGGCAAATAACCTACTGAATTGTATAACTTGAGTGAAATAGAATTTTATTTAAATCAGCGTTTTTTTAGATACCTGCATTTTATTTATACTTTTTCATTAACATCTACATACGTTATATTGTATTGGTCTCGACATTTACGTTTTGTTAGCGAACGCTTTTGATATCAGTATCGGTAACTGAAACTTATTACATGACGTAAAAAATAAACATCTGAAGGCCTATTTTTAAGAAGCGAATGCGAACGTTGCTTAGAAATTAGTAGAATTGACACTCAGGTTTGATGTAGAAGTTGTCCGACAATAGTCAAATATAACTTCTACCTCAGGAACAAGAATCGCTATTGTAGACTTGACAATTTTATAGAAAATACGTCAAATAGCTCTATTTATTCTCCAGTTACAAAAATATCTGACTATTGAAAAATCAGCCTTCAAACAAATTTATTCCGAGGTAAAAGAAAAAACATTAACAAAAAAAGAACTTATGAAGTATCTGTGTCGGTTTCAGCCAAGCCTTTTATATCGACATAAAAAGTTACAATTTGGCACCGTTTGGAGGAAATGGCAATTCAATTTCAGACGTGACGTCCTTTTGATTTAAGAGGTCGTCTGAACTTTAAAGAATTACTTGAAGGTTGTCATAGAAATGTTTGACTTTATATCCGATCCATCCTTTAATTAAAATGATATGCTACTTCTACTTGTACTCGTATTATATTACCTACTATTATAAATGTGTATTTGTGTATTTATATTTTTTTCACGCAAAAGCTACTGAACGAATTTTTTTGCTTGGCGCACATATGTATGGTATATGAACTAGATTAACACATAAAATACTTTATATCTTGTTATGAATTCCATGCTGACAAAGGCGCAAGCAGAAACTAGCATAATTATTCGTTTTGAAAACGATATTGAAGATGTTTTCTACGCCATCTTGACATTAGATAAAACAGTGTCTGGGGTTGTTCATCTTGCTTCGTCGACCTAGCATGATAATTGTGGCAATTACCTCTTTAGCCATTATTGCATGTATTTTGATTACAGGGCTTATATCATTAAACGTAACAGTCAGACATTAAATCACACACATGCCTGAAAAATAAAATACAATAATTTAATAACAAATGTCGAAAATCGGGCTTTTGGATTTTTGGATGGGAAATCAATAAATTACTCCTTCCACTCTGGGTCGGTCCATAGAAAGGTGGTCATCTATTACATACCAAGTTTGCTCCGTGTCTCAGGAAGCACGTTAAGCCTTTGACAGTCGTTACGAGTACCTATTCAGAAGCCAGAAATTTGAAGTCTTGCCAAGGGATATCGTATAACTCAGTGGCTGATGGGTTGTGGAGGTAAGAGAGGCAGCAGTTCCATGTAAAATACTGGTATTCAGCTACATCCGGTTTGATTGGAAGCACCCAACATAGCAAAGCATTTTTGTGAGAAGACTCACCAAAAAGTTCCATCCAGCGCAAACAACTGATAACTTTTTCTAGATTTAATTGTTCTGCATCTGCTCGACGTTCGTACATCGCTACTGGGATCCCGCAGAATACCAGCGCCACGTATGTTTGCCCGGCACATGATGATCTGGACTCCCATTTGGTGCAACTTAAGATTTCTTTCTTTTCATGTGTTTTTCTGGTTTAGTAGTTTATATTTTTTTTATTTTGGTCTTGTTATTTAAATTACTCTGCTTTTGTTTGTTATGTTTTGTATTCTTGTTGTACCAAATAAAAGTATTGATGTTTTTGTTTGTAAACGATTATTTGGTGTCGGTTGGTTTGGTAATACGTTTAAAATAGGTTGGTGCGTCATTTCCGGTTTAGTTAGTAAGAGTTTTTGGAATAAAAACTCTTCTCTCTCTCAATTCCATATTTTCTGAATACGTTTCCATTAAATCCATCTAAAAAACTTTTACGAACTTTCAAATTAAATGCAGTTTTTCAGTTCAAATTAATTAATTTGCTTCACAGTGGCAGCGAAAGGAAAAAATCCATTCATCGTTTCAAACGTTTCGCCCTCCCTTGCACACGCTTCGTGAGATAAAGTCGTTTCAGACCGACTTAAGCCGATTTCACAGCGACCTATAATACAAATGCAATGCACAACCGCACACTGCTACGTTTGTATTGGAGACCACTGGAGATCGGATCTAAGTATTTTACGGTTCCGTAACCAAAGGGTGTCAACATCCACATGAACTATAAAGAACACCGTCTGTCTTTCCATTTGTCACAGAGCTCAATCTTTAGAAGTTTAAAAGACTGTCCATGTTTATGGCCAACATGTAATCTGTAGTAGTTATTTGTGCTGGGACTATCATATGCGTTGCGTTTATAAAAGTCCTTGGAAAAGGGAAAAATGAACCTTAATTAATAGCTGCAAGTTGTTCGAAGAATAGTTGTGGAGGTATAAGTATGACCGCTATCAGGGCAAATAATAAAAAGTATGTTTGATACCATGAAACCGGGATCCAAATAGTACTTGGTGTTTAAATGTCAAACAAAAACAAAATCGAAATTAAATCAAAAAGAGATAAAAAAACGCCACAGGGTTAATGGCTCTAAAACAGTTAAATTTCGCCTGGTATCATATAAAGTCAGGTTATAAATCACTTAAATAAATCAAGGGTTACGTAGGCGTTCGCGTGTGGCGGTAGCTACTCGTACATTAGCCGGAACGAGCCGTGGCCGGGAAGCCGGCCCGTTCCGAGCAGCTGCTACCCGCAATAATACCTAATGATATGCATCTCACCTGACGACGCCAATCCTTACTTTCAATTGTTCCAAACAAATTAGACTATCAAATTGCTACGGAACCCTTGGATGTCGTTCGAATTTAATTCTTAATACGGAAGTAAACAAGTTTAATTTGAACATATTGGAGGTTTAATTTTTATAATTGTTATTACCTATCAAAACAGTTTTGTTCAAAACAAAATATGTTTTTTAAACTAAATGGTGTTTTGTGGCCATACATATAAGTGTTTAATGACAATAAATCGTTTCCCTATTTTTGGCATTAGGTAGGTACATATGCATGCTTTGAAGTTTAGTTTGATATGACGTCATGTTAACGACAGCAACGTATTCACGAACATATAAAGCCACATTTCCTGATAGATGAGTTTAATTTTGATCTAATGTGTCTAATTTAGAATTAACATAAATCTTGGTCCCACGCAAGCCAAAGACGCGACTTGAGGAAATTAATTATAGATAATGCGTCAGCAAAGTTTTAAGATACATTGCGAACAACCCATATAAATAAAACCCTCTGGCTAATACGTGTCTAAAACTGTCTAGCAGTGTGAGCTGCCATTACCATTAATCTCGGAGTTGGCTTTCAAGACCCGTCTCGAAGCAAGGCCCGCTGCCATTCGACCCGAAGAATACTCCAGCCGGCAAAGTTTAAAGCCTCGCCCAATGAGCCTGGGCACTTTTAAGAGGAATAATGTCCGTCTGCCTTTAGAAGGGGAATCGTTTAAAACAAAAACAATTCGCGCGGTCGAGTCCCGCGCGCCGCGCTGGCACTTACCAACTGCATGCTGCAGCGAAAGTGTTAGAGCACCACTTTAGTCAACGTCTTATACAATGAAGTTTTTCGCCGCAAAAATGTTTTTGTTCACGACAATTTTTGGTTGAAACTGAAAATATTTTCATCAAAATGTTAACAGTGCAATGAGAGCTAGCAAGAAATTGAAGAAACAGGGTATGGAACAAATGACTTCTATGTAGGTATAATACAAGTGTAACAGAAACAGCACAGGGGTTTCAGGAATTGCGTCGTTTCCTTGCACTAGCTCATCATTTTGAACAACTTTTACTTTGGGACTAACCCTACAATTGCGAAAAACAGCTGTTCTGTGCGTTTTAATGACCCTTTTACAAGAATTGTGAAAGTAAGAAAACTTGTTTATTTGGCACACAATGTGGGTACAAATGTAGGGAAATTAATTTTAAAACAAAAACATTGTAGGTGGGGCCTACAATGTTGTTGTTTTAAAAAAAAACCGTATACCGGCTGCCCCAAACAAGTCCAGTTCATCAAAAATGCCCCCCTTCTCCCCTCCTTTGGGGAAGGCCCTAACCAGCAGACGTCTTTCGGCTGATATGACGATGATGATGATGAGCAAAATGCCAGACAACTTAAAGTTGCCTGACGCTGGCTTTTAACTAAGCCACACGTTGAGTTAATCGACGTAAATTGGTTTTGTAAAGTGTTAAATACCTATACAGGTAAATAAATACTTGGTATTATATCACCTACACTTCATTAACGAATTTGTATAGTTTGGTATTAATTAATTGGGCAAATGTGTTGTGTGAATGTTCGTTTAGTTGTCCAATGCTCGAAACAGTGAAATGTAATCGACGGGCCAGTGTTAGGTCCATTTTAATTACGCTACAGTAAAATGATGTTTACTTCCTAAAAATTTGTTGGTGACAAGGTTTGTTTATCATTATATTTCAATTAAACGAGACCTCCAACGCGTTGTTACATCGCTTAAATACATTTTTGAGCATACTTATGACACTTCAATACATTAAATTCAGCGATGAACGAAAAGCGAAGTCGTTGAAATGCAAAATTTATATTGTCACCTCTTTATAAAGTTTCCGATTTCTTAGAATAAGTTATGAGTTCCTTGGAGGTGTATAAATTAGTTTAACGACGGGGGAACTCGATAAAGTTTGTCGGGTGTCCAGATAGCGGCAGTTTGCGATGCAATAAATTAACCGTCGTCGTGTAAAACTAAGAGCTTGTTGCGACACCGTGTCGCAGTTAATGCTGACGCTGCTCGCAAACTGTCGCATGATTCCTTGAAAGTTTTCTTGTTCCAAAACAAATTGCAATTTTATTGCACTTTGTTTTATGTGACTATAATGGAGCGTCCATCTTCTGCTTTCATAAAACTTTTCATGTTTGCCTCGGTTTCAGAAACTTACGTTCAGTAAAAACTCGCACAAGAAACCTTCATTATGCTTTCGCATCAGCGTACACGATTAGTAAGTTTTTTCAAGCCATTATTTTAAATTAAATTAAAACAACTAAGTGAAGTGAAAACCTCCAGCTATTTGAGCGGAGCATCATGCTTTTAAGAATATCTGCTTATAAGCATTTTACTTACAGAATAAAAGCCCTTTTAAAAATATTACAAAGGATTTATTAAAGAGCAAAAACTCTTCTTTCTGCATACTAATTTGAAGATATTAATTAAAAATTGTTCCGAAGTAAGATTCAGTTGGTACGAGAGAAAGAATTTAAAACGGCAAGTTTTTCAATTCTTGCTTGTTCGTGTGTGTAAGTAAGGCTTGGCTTGAGAGGACTTGGACGTATTTTGCGTCACATTTAACGAGTATTTCATTGAAAACTCTAGTAAGGTGAGCCTTAAGAAACCAGCAAGCTCCGTAATTGGATAGAATGTGTACTTACCCATCTACCTACTATTACAATGTCTCTGAAGAGGGCCTTCTCCGAATTTTAAAACTAGATTCGTGGAGTAGGTAGGAAAGTACTTACAAGAGCTGCGTCTTTGCTTGGATAAGTACATATGTCCTCTTTCCTAGACCACCTTCAATCGTATGAAAATAAAATACCTCCAATCAAATAGTAAAAAATCGTCTCATTTCACGCTGTTTTTTTGCTTGCCGTCGTACCGGTGAATTTCAGCCTAGGTACATTTTTGCTTTTCTTTCGTGTCAATGAATTTCAGATTCCTTCTACTTATTCCACAAAAACTTCCACCCTTCGGCACTGCTATTGACGAGCTTATGAGTATTGAGTAAATAGTTTACAATTTCACGAAAAATTTTAAAATCTTAATTGCATTTTTCGCGTGAAATTGTAAACAATTTTTCTAAATAAGACACATTGGAATTGGAACACAAAGTGAATTTGGATAGGATTTTTTGTATACAAAACTATTTCTTCATAAAATATCGAGAAATTATAATCTAATCAAGATTTATTACAATCTTACGGAGTCTGCAATTTTCCGGTGAAATATATAGTTAATAGATAGATTTAAAAATTAAAACTTCTATTATTAAGACTTGCTTGCTGAGATTTGATTGAGACCGTATATATACAATGTAATTTTCACATAGATCAGTGGCTTTTTCGACAGTTTGCGACTAACATGTGAATGCGAAAGTTGTTTAAAAAGGAGTAGACTTGGCCCTCAGGACATTATAACTAATAGATGCGACAAATCCTGATCTAAGTACTTGCCCTGTTTGTTCGTGAAAACTACATGCGAAGAAAAAACGTACACTCTTTAAACAGATTACGTCACAACGTAAGTAGCGACTGTTAATGAGTCACGTATCACATTAAATAGAACAAGCGTTTCGTTCAGAGTACTACGCGACTACAAGCTATGCTGCCGCCCAAAGAAAAAGGGGTGCATCTGTCCTTTACACAAAATTGAGTTATTTACATATTCGTCATCACAACTGCACTTGCTTTTAAGTCATTTTCTATTACTAGGATTTTTTACTTACCCGGTTCTATTTTATAAGTTGGTCGACTATTACTCATTAACTCGTTAAGCCTAGGTAGCGGTCATAGTTTTCTTTTTAGATTCGTTATAATATATGCTACTACTATGAATTTTCGTCGTCCAACGACTCCAAAAACAGCCGTTTAGCTGTCCGACGGGAGACACACTTGACTCTAACAAAAATTTGCACTTTAAACCTTAATATTTCGCAAACGGATCGTTGAATGGAAAAATTCATCGCCACTTTACATGTAGGGGGGCCCCCCTACATGTAAAATTTATCCCGAAAAAAAAAGTTATGACAAGATTTTATTTTACCACTTTGTCGACGTGATTAAAACGTGTCCCATTCCAAATTTCAACTTTCTAGCGCTAAGCGTCTCTGAGCTAAACCGCGGATGGACAGACAGACGGCCACGGCGAAACTATAAGGATTCCTTGTTGACTACGGAACCCTAAAAAGATCTTACTAGTATTTTAATGTATGTTTTTTCCGAGTTTTCATGTTCGAGTAACAAAAGTGTAAAGTCTACTTCCCACAAAAGTGCAAAGTCTAGTTCTCACAAAAGTGCAAAGTCTAGTTCTCACAAAAGTATAAGTCTAGTTCTCACTTCAGCTTAATTTCTCCGTTTTGTGTTTTGTTTAGATATGCACGTTTGCGTATGGCGGCAATATGGCACATTCACATTCAGCTCCTTGACTAAGAGGTCGTTGTGCGAGTCCGTATGTTATACTCCTGAGCTAACGTTATGTGCCACCGACTTGCCTAGATAACATCTATGTACTCAGTTCTTTTGATATACTCCGTTTTGTATATAAATGGTAGTTTACCGTGGAATGTTTGAGATTTATGTTGTTGATACCCTTGGAGAACTGAAGAAACTATTTGTTTATTTGAATGAAGTTCAAGATTCTTCATTACTGAATTGATTTCGTGTATACCTCCTATATAAATGTACATAAGTTACCTGAAAATAGCGGCAGTATTAATTAAAATTAATTTTGCAGCATGTGCTAATGGTCCGTAATATCCTACGCATGTTTTAGAACCAAAATCTTCGAAAACATGTGATACTTACCATTCTGTACTGGTAGCGGATTACGGCCCGCTTTTTTTTTTCAGACAAAATTGTGCTGTATCCCAGCAGTGGGAACGTCATATAGCTCAATTTGTCAATATGCAAGCATTTCAAACGACTGTACATATTTTCACGGCTGATACTTCAGTAAAACTGCATAGTATTACCTAGGTACTGTGCAGTTTTACTGAAGCATCCGAGCCGTCACGCAATGTATGGCTCTATAATTAAATTAGCAGCGTTTCATAACATTTTCTCCAGCGATTTCAGTATCACTAAAGTTCACAAACTGGGGCGAATACCTAAGTTCCATTTTAGTCATGGCGTCACCCACATTGCCGCCATTTCCCATCGCCATCTCTTTACTTTAAGATTTTGTTCGAGATTATATGCGACTGATACACTGTTTGTTTTCCTTTAATTTTCTTATACCTAAGGCGTCATAAACAAAGGGTAAATAGAAAATTATACGACAATATTGTTTGTGCCTGCTTGCCGCTCCGCTGTAACGATGTAAAGTGTTTTATGTTTGCCATTTTATATGCTTATCTTACCTTACTGTCTACCATGGCTGCTATCCCATCCTTATCAATTTTATAAATGTGAAAGTCTGTACATTTGTCATCCAATCACGCTTCAAGTTCAGCACGGATTTGGATGGGATCCAGGCTAGACTATGGCTTGAATGGTACGATCATGAAAGGGCAACTTTTAAATCTAGTCGTAAGTTACAATGGGATAATTTTCTATGTTCACGCGAGCGAAAGTTGCTGACAAAAGCGAGCACTTTTAATTTCGGAACTGACCTTTTAGTCAGCTAGAGGAAATATTAATGTCAAAAATGTTACTTACAGTCAGATTAATCAGGGTCTTCAGTAACACGTGTCGTCGTGTCGGTACTGTAACCTCGCAATATGATATCAGCTGCAGCAGTTGTGCCTAGCTCTGCAACAAACGCAATAAACGCTACGAACTTTAGCAAAGGTTAGCTTTAATACCGCCGACATTAAATTAGTTTTTCAACTAACTGAACTTTCAAATGAATGTGCTCGAACGAATCAGTTCGAATGAGTAATTATTAACTTGCGAATGTGTCGCGCGCAGTAAATTGAGTTGTTCCTGTACCTCCCACGAGAACGTATCTACATATATATATAACTGAGACGTGTTCTTCATTATTAGGTTTCAAGAATGAATCTTACTTTAGTGTCACAAAGTTTAGGAAGTAGAAAATGTTGTCTGATGAAAGAGTTGCTGTGAAGGATTTGCAGTTGTTGATTACAACCAGAATCAAAAATAGCCTCGGTTTAGAGCCACGCTGTTTAAAAGGTAGATCTATAATTCCTAACAAGAACACCACATAGGCCAGCGGCCTGTATTGTATAAATTTCACTAGAAAAAGTTGACTGTTTGAACTAGGACGAAGCAAAAGATCATAGTCACCAAAACGAGTAGAAGGGGAAATTTTAACGGTAAATGTACAAAATTTATAAACAAAACACTATAATACGTTTCAACTTACTACGAGACCCTTAACACCACACAAATAGTTGTCATATTAAACTTAAGTGTCACTCTCTCCAATCCTCAACCTTGATGGATAATAATGATTAACAGAATTAGCATAATATATCTCACTCAAAGACAATGTTATTCCACCCTCACCCTTGTGTCTAATCCCTGTCAGCCACCTATGACACCGTGTCGTTCATTATTAATTCGGCTTAAGTACATCCATGCTTTTGAGGTGCTATAAGGTGATTATTGTAAAATACTGATGATGTGAAATAATAAGAAGACGCTTCTGCATAGAAGATAATGGTAATCTCAACAGCATTTATTAATATAAAGATCTGCAATGGTATTTTAGTGGATACCTAAAACTTCTTGGAGAAGAGTTTTTTCGGAAACCAAGCTAACAACCAATCCACCAATAACATTTATTTGATTTAAACTAAGATTAACCTTTTGAACGCCAGAGCATAAACGCATCGGCGTGCCCCCGACGCCAAGCCATAAATTCCCCAACTTTTTGTCACATATTTTTTTGAGGTTTTGGCGTACAGGACAGTTCATAAAGTTAAACCATTTAAAGACACTTGCAATTTTGAAGGTCAGTCAGTCAAAATTATAAGGCTAGATGCACGCAATGCGTAGATTTCTATGGAAGAGAATGTGCACGAAACTCCATGGATATTCTTTTAAATCAGTGCCAACGCACTGATATAAAAGAATAACAAATTACAAAATCATGGTCACATTTATTTTGAAAGCATAAAATGCTCAAGCGGCCAGCCACTACCCAAGCATGCCTAAAAACACGGGACAAAGCCAAATAACTATATATAAAATCCCATAATTTTATACATAAAGTTAGATAAATTTGATTTTCTTTATACAGTAAAATACTGTACAGTAAATATCTTCAACTAAGCCACTAAAAATGTAACTGAAAGTAAACATAATTAAGTAAATGTTCCTCGTTTCTTTATGCAAAAGCTTTGACGTGTATAGCGGATAACTCAAAGTCACCTGCATATTGCATACCAAGATTGCATAATTGAGCAAGCAGTGAACCGTTCCAGCTTTCAGTTAAAGTTGGCCTTGACCTTCATTAGCTGAGGCAGGTGTGTTTCAGTCGCTACTGACGCGCCAGACTGAATGACTGCATCCATGCGGAAGAAGGCAAAGAGGTGCTCTATGCTTCCACGACTGGGTAGTCTTGTTGTACCGTGTCAGTAAGGGTTGTTTATGGAAGCAGGGAAATGAAATTAGCTAGTTTTATTACAAAAGTTACGAGCTATAAAAGTCATTCATAAATGTTTCTAGAAAACCATAACGCCACGCCAGTGTAATAGCGGTGCCTTACTTTTAAGTTTCATTCAATATTTTTTGTAAATCAGGTTTTGATTAACATTTCAACTTGCGAATTACCCTCTATTACTTTGAGGAAGCAGAAAAGTAGTTCTAAGACAGATTTACACTCCTTAGCAGAAAATCTTCGCATACAAATATAAAAGGTATCGTAATACCAAACAAAACATTGTGTCTATCTACGAACGTAATTTAACACAAATAAATCTCCCTTACTTGTGTAGTGGCAAAAACTGTAGTGGATAATAAATTAGTGTTGCGGACAAGTTTCTTGTTAGCCGTTGAGAAAGAGCGACATTCCTACACAAATATAAACAACAACGAACCACAGTACACAACGTGTAATAGAATAAACGCAAAACCTCATAAAGGGTCATTATACTCATAATTATGAACAACTTTCATTATGGTGATATGGTGGTATACAAAACTGAAATCGCGAAAAAAAAAATCAACTTCCCCATACATTTTTATGCGGTAAGTTGACAAAATGGACTAGACAGCTGTTTTTTTTTTGCTATTTCTGGGTTATCAATAACCTCTTTCCAGATATTGTGTTTATTTTATATACACAGAGTTTCATTAGGAAACTAATTAATAGGTGAACTTAACATAAATATAATAATGCCATGAGGCTCTGAAAGTGTTACTTTTCAATATTTTCACGGTAATTTTCCCTTGTTGGTCGCAAAATGGCTCAATAATGAAATTTGCGACCGGCGGCGACGACGGTCGTTGTATTTCAGCAATTAATTCCGTAATAGATTTTCAGGAAATTTTGTCTTTTATGTTTATTTATCTATTATGGGTCTCCAACAAAGTTTATCGAAAATACCAGTAATAATGGGTTCAGTAACTCTAGAGGTTACAGTATCTCATTATCAAAAACTAAATGGACTCATACAGGCTTATTCATAAAGCAATTTTAAGCATATCTATGATAAATTCAAATACTGATAAGCGAATTCCAAATTATTATTTTTTTCTATAGAGAATAAAGAATCTGCTTTAACCGAGCATTTGGTTATTTTTTATGAATAAACCTGGTAATCCTGCGACCGAGCCAGTACCTACGGCTTATGGCCTAATGACCATCCTTCATAATTATTATTACTATTAGGTTAAAACTACATAGGACCAAAAACATTTTACACATTAAACACATTTCACCGTGTTTGCGAGTTCGCAAAGCCGCACGACGCACGTCTTGTATCAGCACAGTGACGAGGGTGGTGTCCTTATCATTTACGGACTCTTTTATAAACGAAATTACCTTGTACGAAGTTTTCGAACCTATGATACATTACGTCCGAGTGTTCTACATAATGTGAACCTACCCTTAAGACCCAATTTACTCATAAAGCCTTCTGAATAAATCATACGCGAAAGGACCAAAACTTTATCGTCAAGTCCGTGGACAATTTAATTTTAGTTCAGCTAACACGCTTGTTTCTTAGATAAGTCACTGGGCTTATAAGTTATTTGTTTTATAAAACTGTATTTCAGGGATGTTTTGTCTTTCAGCGCTACTGATTGATTTTATGAATAATCAAACCTCTGCATTTCACCTATATTGTTATCTTGAATACTTTCAAGTAAGCAGTCTACATGAACATTGAACTGGTAGGTACTTCACTTAAACTACTTTCGTCTGAAAGAAGCTTGTTCGATCATTGCTCTGTTTGGTCCCTTTAGGCAGCCCCTCTTACACCTTCATTTTGCCGAGATACAGCTACAAAATATTTTTTTTATTATACAAGTTATTATTATTTCAATTAAAAAAAAAGCAATTAACTTCCATTGTTTTCTGATCAGGATATACAGTTGAAATATAAAATATTATTGTTTAAAGTTATTTTACACAAACCCTGCCCTAAAATTTAATTAAATAATTAACATTTCGCTAATAGAGCGTGATTGAAATGTGAAATGGAAATTCATGTACCAATTTTCATTAGATATGGAGTTTTTCAATATGGGCCACATTTGTGTTGTTAGAATTTAACAGACGTAGTAATCAAAGAAGCGTCAGGTCTCGAGAAGTTCAAAAAATGCCATAAAAAGGACTACGTATTGCAAAAATTGATTTTGCTTTTGTCTTGTTTGACTGAACCGCGGGCTCTCATGGCCCATCTCTCTGGTATAACTATCTGTATACGTCTAGAAAATATTACCTTGATGTAAGAAAATATGTCCTTTACAATACTGTACCATACTATTTGCAGAATTTAACAAGAATGACCTTAATAAAAATAAAGATTTTCACAATGGCTTTGTACGCGAAAGAAGGAGAAATAGCACAATAGCAGTGTGCTGTGATAAGTTGACAGGGGTCCACATTCGCTAGCCTCATATGTGGCCGCTATCGTTCGTATTCCTTTAAGGAAACATTATACCTACTCGACCCGCCTTTTAACGCTCCGCGCTCCCGGTCCTAAGTTATTACTCGCTTTTACCCTTACTGTTAGCTATTACGAAACGTGTGGACTTAAATATATATAACATATTGTACCCCCGGTGCGACCGAAAGGGACAAAGGCACTTCTTAGTGCTCATATTTATGTTTGGCCTGTCATAAATAAACTCAGCCTCGATTTACCGACTAGTTATAATGTCCTCGTGAACATAAATGTTTATGATTAAGCGCACAGCTTTTAATAACACTTTTGCTTTCATTCGTATTTAATAATACAATTAAGTAAATTGCCTTAGTTATAACGTAATGACTTTAACTATATACATAGTTAAAGTTATTACGTTTAAACTAAGGCAACGGGAGCGTTGGATTTATAGGGTTCCATTGTATAATACGCCATGAAATTTGTGAGCGGTGTGCGGTAAGGGTCTTGCTTCATATCGTTCAATTGATTAAATTAAAACAGTAACAATGTTTTTGTTAGAATAAATGATGTGAAGTCGTATTCAATAATTCAATCGGCTGGGCGATCAATATAGCTGGCTCGGTGTTATCGGGGCTGGCTCGAGACGAGAGCCGCCGCGACGCAGACGGCTTCGGATAATGAATACTTTCGCAAATTAAAAGCCATGTCATTAATTTACTCTTGCGAAGTATTTAATTTCCTTTTTTCCCTGTCGTTGTCTGCTTTAGATTTTTTTGATAAAATAATATGTAAATAACAATGTTCTTACTTATAAGGAGCTTTGTAACTTCTTTATACCTTTAGATTAGACATCACTCACTGTTATAAATAAACCAATACTTACAAATACCACCAACTCAAAACACATGAACTTACCTGGCTTTTTATGAAAACGTGATCTTTGGATTTAGATTAGGACCGTTTGTAAACGCTCACACTGATACATGTCATTTAATTTAATTTACTAAGGATGCGGTTTCTGGCCTTATGTGGTAAATGATGGCTTTTGACTTTCCGCAACAGCTGTATGCCTAATAACGTATGAAATGAGAACCGCATATTTTATTAAATACGCGCTCTCCCTGAGTCACGGAAGGGTTCACGCACGAGAGTTAAGGATCCCTTTCAAGCCTGACTGCAGCATCACGGCTTCACTTCGCAGATTGATCGATTTTCACGGAAGCAACGGCCCAAACCACCCCTTGAATAATGAGTATTGACTTATGAGAAGATTATTTAATCATTTTACAGAATCCTCCAGTCTTTGAAGTTGATCCTAGCTCGGAAATCATGTGAATTCATAAGAATTTGTGAACTGTGGTGTCTACACCACAGTTTTTTGGTTAATTATTTTAAGGGTGCTGTAGTCAGCAAGGAACCCAATAGTTTCGCCATGTCCGTCTGTCTGTCTGTTTATCCGCAGTTTAGCTCAGAGACGCTAAGCACTAGAAAGTTGGAATTTGGTATGGGAATACATATTTATCACGCCGACAAAGTGTTAAATAAAATCTTGAAAAATAAATCCGTTTTAATATATTACTGCTTGCTATTACAATCGGAGACAACAACAAGATTGGAAGCCATTCCACAAGGATGGGGACAAGTGAAACGATAGCTTGCTGTTAGCGTACTGACATGTATTTGCGAAATAACACGGCGGGTGTGTGCCGCATGCACACATATATAACATTCCTCCCCTTAGTTAGATACACGTCAGTTGAAAACACAATAACAATTGCCTTAACCTAAAAGTATTGTCTATAATTAACCTTAGGGCGAATGCGTTTAGACCGAGGAGTGGTTGCCAGGGTACTACTGCTGGACCCTTGTTTGGGCTCTGCTGACTGTACGGTTGGTTCTTGGTCAGGCAAAGCCTCCTGGAAGTCGTCATCATCCGACCGGTCCGGGCCTGGTATTATCGATGACCCATGCGGATCTCCACCTGGTAGTGCCTGGTTATGGCTATCGTGAAGCTCAATAACAGGGTCATCTCTCCTGTCCTCCTCCGCGATAGGTTGCGCGTCCTCCGTCGGCGCTCGACCGACATCGGGTGATGAGTCATCGCACTGGAACTCCATGTCTATGTCGGCATAGTCATAACGCGCGTTATCGTGGCCTTTGTACGCCACTATTTGATTTTTATGTTTTTTAAAAGTCATTGATGTGATATTGTCTCTTACTATATACACGATTTTGCCTACTTTCTTTACAATTGTGCCCCGATACCATGTAAATTTACCGTTAGTTGTATATTTCTTAAACATTACTTGGTCTCCCTCTGAGAAACACTGTTTATTTTGGCCTCCTGATGCCTTATTCTGTGAACACTGTTTTTTACGTACAAAGTTAGCAAGTGACGGAGATGAGGGCGTCGGCACATGAGGGTTAATCAGGTCCAAGCGTGACCTGAGTTTGCGGCCGTATACTAGCTCGGCAGGCGAAACTCCGGTTGTCGTATGTATTGAATTTCTATAATCAAACAAGTATTTCAAAAGATTTTTATACGAATTCTGTACTCCTTTGACGCTAAGCAAAGTAGCTTTAATGCCCTTCTTAATTATTTTAACATAGGATTCCGCCTGTCCGTTGCTAGCAGGATTATATGGCGGTGACGTCACATGCGAAATACCATTCAGTGCACAAAAAGTCTCAAACTCACGCGAAGTAAATGCCGTGCCATTGTCACTAACCAAAGTATGCGGAATTCCGAACCTAGACATAAAATCGCACAATTTTTCGATTGTTGCCGCAGACGTCGACGCGTTTTTCATATTATACACTTCTGCCCACTTCGTATATGCGTCTACAATAACTAAAAATGTGTTACCGTTAATAGGGCCGAGGAAATCGCAATGTACTCTATGGAACGGGTACGGCGGGTACGGCCACTGCGCGAGAGGCGCGCGCGCCGGCGTCGGGCGCAGCTGTAGGCACACATCACACGAATNAAGTCATTGATGTGATATTGTCTCTTACTATATACACGATTTTGCCTACTTTCTTTACAATTGTGCCCCGATACCATGTAAATTTACCGTTAGTTGTATATTTCTTAAACATTACTTGGTCTCCCTCTGAGAAACACTGTTTATTTTGGCCTCCTGATGCCTTATTCTGTGAACACTGTTTTTTACGTACAAAGTTAGCAAGTGACGGAGATGAGGGCGTCGGCACATGAGGGTTAATCAGGTCCAAGCGTGACCTGAGTTTGCGGCCGTATACTAGCTCGGCAGGCGAAACTCCGGTTGTCGTATGTATTGAATTTCTATAATCAAACAAGTATTTCAAAAGATTTTTATACGAATTCTGTACTCCTTTGACGCTAAGCAAAGTAGCTTTAATGCCCTTCTTAATTATTTTAACATAGGATTCCGCCTGTCCGTTGCTAGCAGGATTATATGGCGGTGACGTCACATGCGAAATACCATTCAGTGCACAAAAAGTCTCAAACTCACGCGAAGTAAATGCCGTGCCATTGTCACTAACCAAAGTATGCGGAATTCCGAACCTAGACATAAAATCGCACAATTTTTCGATTGTTGCCGCAGACGTCGACGCGTTTTTCATATTATACACTTCTGCCCACTTCGTATATGCGTCTACAATAACTAAAAATGTGTTACCGTTAATAGGGCCGAGGAAATCGCAATGTACTCTATGGAACGGGTACAGCGGGTACGGCCACTGCGCGAGAGGCGCGCGCGCCGGCGTCGGGCGCAGCTGTAGGCACACATCACACGAATTTATCATGCTTTCCAGTGCAGCGTCAACCCCGGGAAACCAGAACCTAGACCGGACCTCTGCTTTTGTTTTTACTATACCTAGATGCGACCGGTGAAGTTCTGTTAACACCATATTTTGAAGGTTTCCAGGGATAACTACCTTGTGGCCCCTCATAACACAGCCGTCTTCATAAGACAGTTGTAACCTACATAAATGAAACGGTTTTAAGGTAACATCTACCATTTTCGTAGGCCAACCGTTTAAGATGAAATTAATGACCTTTAGCAAAGTTGCATCTTGACGAGTTTGTTCGCGCAACTGGTTTAGTGTTACCGGTAAATTACCTTCTACTACGAAATTGATGTACGAGGCGCGATCAGGTATGTCTTGTGCGGCTTCAGCATCGCCGAGCGCGCCCTTCTCCGCCGCGCGCGTCCCCGCCTGCTCGGGCAGGCTGGCTCGCGATAAATAATCCGCACTATTGTCAGCGCCCCGGATGTATTCTATGTTAAAATTGTAACCGCTTAAAAACATAGCATATCGTTGTCCACCCCCAACACATTGCTTTCAGATTTGAGAATTATTTCGGAATATAGTGATTTAATTGTCACCGTCTGCTGAACTTCAATGTTACTAACATTGAAGTTCAGCAGACGGTGACAAGCAATGTGTTGTTAGCAAGGGGTTGTGAGTTCAAGTTAATGCTTATTTAAATAAATAATATTTAAGATTTTATATCATCAATTTTTAAAGACCTTTTGGTTCGAAGCATAAAAAAGTTCAAAAATATCGATGAAGTAAAAGTAGTAAGTAACTATACCAAGAATAATAAAAGATTTTTCATTGTTACGGCTTTGAAATTGTACGCAAACAGTCCATATAAACAAACTTAGCAAGAGGTTATACAACTTGTTAACTAAAACCTGATAAAAACATGCAGAGCAGTAACTTCACCGTACGAGTTTACTAGAAGTATTAGAACTAAATGTGGTAACTAAGTGTGCTTTTAACATAAGTTTTAAATGTTCCTTACATTTAAAACTTATGTTAAAAGCACACTTTGTAAAAAACCATATTACAAATTAGAAGATTATATTCAGGATAAGAATGCTTGGAAACATGCTGGTCCTGCTCCATAGGACAATCAAGGGTGTAGACAAAATCAAACTGGGTGATTTATGTATTAACTTTATAGATAGACTATTTCTTTTTTGTGTTTTTATTTTTCTGTTCTCACACACTGTTTAATTAATGATTCCAATATTTGTAAATATGTGAGTACCATTAACCTAAATTTATTTAGAAAATGAATAAGTTTACCTCTGCTGGTAATACTTTGTTC
>NDFZ01003878.1:0-17935 GCA_002192655.3 Mamestra configurata
TGGCAATTCTGAAGACTGACAAGGACATTACTGGACTCTTAGTTGGAATTGGAACATAGGGTGTGTCTAAAATAGTTACTATTAATAGTTTTACATATTTCAGTAAGCGAGCAAGGTCGGCAAGACGCGTTGTTGTGAGCATGTCATTGAGTGACTTAAGTACATTAGCCGTGTAGCCAATGTTAACATGAGAAAGATAATGTAAAATGTCATGGCGATGGCGTCTCCTTTTAAACACAACTGCTTATTACTAACAGGATAACCAGCTTCTTTTTTTTGTGGTCCGAACTCTCATCCTATGCGTCATCACTCAACGCAATTTCGAAGGAGTAGAAAACCAATCACTTATGATTCATCGTATCAAAGTTCGTTGATTAGAATCACGTTGTGAGTTCTTGTTTTTATAATTTGGTGTTAAAAATAGACTGTTTTCCGAACCTAGTGATAGACACGTGCCAATTTGAACGAAAACCCTTTAGATACCGATCTACCTGAAGGGTTATTCACTGACCGACTAATACAAAAACCCTTCTCGGTTCGAGATTAGACATTGTCTGCATAAATATTACATTCAAAATATTTCCATTAAACCCACGCGAGGTATTCACAAACAGATCTCGAAAAGGGCAACATTTCCAGAAAGCAGAAATACTTTTTCGCATACGTACTAAACTAGGGAACTCCTTTGTTTGTGGAATGAAGATTTTTACACAAGCACAGATTGTATGATCGAGGACAGGATTTCATAAAGATCAGTTGACAGACGGTCCTTCAATGAATGGTCTTACTTCGTGTCGCTAAAGCTACACCTAATTCAAATTCTATTGGCCCAAAGCTTTGCCATTTAGCATGGCATCCATGTCAGCGCAGAGATCACTTAAAATGAATGGGTAAAGATATGGATTCACTTACCGAGCCTAAGTTCACCGAAGTTACCGCAGCCGATCTTCTTGCCGACGCGGAAGTTAGGCCCCACCATAAGAACGCCCGAAGACGAGGTGACGGAGTGCCTCGACGTATGCATCGCGCTGCTGCCGCCCACACCACGCCCGCCCACCGCACCGGCTGCGCTGCAAGAGTGTACACACAGTTTAACACCGTGGACATAGGTGCAAAAAGGGTCAGGCTTTTGGAGTAATTCTGCTACAATTTTTTCAACTGTTGATGAAGTTTTCTAAGGCAGATTTATGTCTTTTTAGGCTTCATGTGAGACAAACATGTCATTAAAGTAAAAACAATGCAGAGGTTTAGAATGTTGCCACCTGTATAGAAGTTTAAGGACAGGACATTTTTACTCAAGAGGCATGAGGTTTTGAAGTATCTTGTACAATGTGGGCTGGGACAAGGTATAATCAGTAAGGTTAGCTATATTAAGAATGTAGTATCGACGATCATTGATTAAATTATAAGAAGGCACAATGTTATCTTTTATATTGACACAACTTTTACCGTTTAATCGGATATCTTAGGACTAAGTTCAGATTAGGATTGTCAATGTTGTAAATGTGCCAACAGATCGATCAATGCGATCTCCGTAAAAATCCGTTTGCCAAAAATCAAAATCAGTCTCGAAGCCTTTTCATTAAAGTTAGGATTGCCCCATGTTAGCAGTAGCCTAGCCATTTCAATTTAGTTTTAATGAGCAACGTAAAACATGGCATTTTAGTAATTATCACGACAAAATGGTAAAAGAAAATAATTAATTCAAATGAATTCCTGACTACTTCGTAAGCTATTATTGTTTTCCCCTGATGATTAAGTACCATCATTTTATTTATTTCGAACAATTAAGTACGTACGATTCGATATTATTTGAATAATGAATGACGTAGACTTTTAGCAGAGTTTAAAGGCTCGTTTATAGGAAGCAATTTCAAATTGCCTGTTGAATGAATTAGAAGTCGAGTGTTTTAAGAGTTTCAATATATACAGCAAAGCGATAAAATATCTATCTGATAAAGCTACTGTATAGTAACCGCCGGTAATTATAAATCCTCATTCTAGAAATTACAATTATTAAAGCTACATTATTACATTTTATACAAATGGGTTGGTGGTTGCAATAAAAATCAGTTCATCACGCGATTGTAAACACTGAAAGGTACTCGATTATGTGGAAAATTGAATTCAGACAACTTTTATTTTTGTAGTATTGGGTGAAGAACTGCCAACTAGATGGGACCGCATTAAAGGGTCCGTGGCTTAGGCCCCCAGTGGTCGACGCACCTGTGGCCGACGCCCCCGATTCGATTAATTTAAATCAAAGTAATTNACCGGCATTTTATACAAATGGGTTGGTGGTTGCAATAAAAATCAGTTCATCACGCGATTGTAAACACTGAAAGGTACTCGATTATGTGGAAAATTGAATTCAGACAACTTTTATTTTTGTAGTATTGGGTGAAGAACTGCCAACTAGATGGGACCGCATTAAAGGGTCCGTGGCTTAGGCCCCCAGTGGTCGACGCACCTGTGGCCGACGCCCCCGATTCGATTAATTTAAATCAAAGTAATTTTTGATCAAATGTACTGTCAGGCACAAAAATTGTTTTACAAAAATTTTAAATGTACTTATATTGATTGTAAGTATATGCATAACATTAAATCGTAGTTATATTTATAACATAGAAATGCTTTTATATTAGAGGTATGTTTTGAAAAATTAAAGTCTTAGTTATTTTTCATTATTTATTTATATATCTCGATAAGAAATCTAGCTTTTTTTTATATAAATCACAGTTTTTATCACCTATAATCAAGAGAATCATTTAACTTAATTATTTATTATTATTATTATTACTTAGTCTATTTTTAACTATATCGTAATTATTTCGTACGAGCCCTTGCGAGGGACCTTCGCTCGTCATTGTGAGATGACACACTAAACTTTCTTATCAGTTGCATATTGCAATATTCAATAACTTGACTCAGGTGTGAAAGAGATAGACATAATATCTATTCATACTTCCTTATTGTTTTCAATTTTGTAGACAAAAAGACTTTTTATTGTTACCAATAACTGGTTTGGCTCAGTTAGTTGACGAGTTGGTTGAAGTTGAAAGATAAAATTTCCATAAGGTAATTTATTATAAATGTATATTATAAACATTCACTAACATTTTATATGAAGTCTTTTTGATTTTTTGGATGTTTGTACATAATAAATATGCTTCTAATGGGGAAAAAGGTGTGTAAGGATAAGGTTAAGTGGCGATCTATTCTCTCTGTTATTTGATAGATAACTTTTGTTTAGCAAGGAAAAATACTTTATTAATAGGGTGAAACACTTTTCTCATTTACTGTACTAAATGAAAAAGCACAAAAAAAGAAAGATATTAAATTAATCGTATCGGGGGCGTCGGCCACAGGTGCGTCGACCACTGGGGGCCTAAGCCACGGACCCGCATTAAACGCTAGGCTAGGTGACACTGCGGCAGACCAAGAGGAAGATGGCGGGACGACCATTCCTCCTACCGAAAGGGCTCAAAACAAGCTTTAAACAGAATGAGACGAATCAATCTTCAAAGAAGTTGCACGATACACGCAACTTTAGCAAAGAATAGAAGTGGAAAAAGGAGAATGAAGCTTGTACCTTGCAGTGCGGCAATACACACACGACAGCCATATTTGCTAGTGAATACATATTTAGACTATATGCCTACCGCTCAAATACACGTCGATGTGTAGGCTACAGGAAAACCATCGACCTCGTCGAAACTTGGGTAATTCTGATTTACAAAATTTTCGCCAAAACAAAATTATTGGTTTATTACCACCATTGGAAAAATAGTGCGTGATATCTCTTAAGATCTTTAGAAAACCGACGTAGCACCCCTTTTCGACGTAGGACTGGGCAGAAGGATTTTTTATGATGAGAACAATAATCTCTATCGTTTACGATGGGGACGGTGTGCCGTGTCGCAACTTGGGACCTTCAGCATTTTGTTATGATTGAATGAATACGTCCTCGCATCTTGCTTGCTTTGCAGATGACAATGTCTTGCGCGGAATGCTGCAATACCATATTGGATAGGAACAACAGTTCTGTTCTACATTGAAAAATATTATCTTTTCCAATGTACAACTGGCGTTTAAACAAGTCGACGATGAAGCACCAGAGCCAGAAAGTCTTTTTTTTTCCCATTAAATCATTGGTCCGATTTTGGCCTTGATTTCGTCAGTTAGGAAGGGATGGATGGGGTTTTAAAGCAAGCTTTGAGAAAAGGAAGGCGGGCGATAAAACATTTGGCCACCATATAGTTACGTACCAATACACGTGGGAAATCTAGAAAATCTATCTCATATTTTCGTGACACAACTCCTGGAATAGCTCGTGCAGTCAACATAACCGTTTATGGTTTTATAGTAGAGATAATATAAAACAATAGATACTATACTACATACACAAGACATTGCAATATTTAGTTCTGCAAGCCTACAACAATGCTATAGGAAAATCAGATTTGCATTTATGTTATGAAATATACGTACGTAATGACAAGATAAACATTGTCTTTTATTTGAAATACTGTTTATCATAGAGGTGTGACAAAATACTGTTATTATGAGAAGTAATCGAGAGAGGAATGGGTCTTTGTGCAGTTTGAAATTGGAGCTGTTTCAAGATTTTGCTTTCCTTCAAAAATGACGACTATTAATTTCGCATGAAAGGTTCGTTCGGGTGTTTGTATTTAATTGCTTAATAAGCAGTTCCACATCCCTAGAGTTAAGGTTCTTAAGTACCTGTCATTGACGTAAGCGGGGAACCGGGTGCTGTAGTTGAAGCGCGACATATGGCAAGGCCAATGTGCAGCTGGACTGCATTCTTTTCATAAACAATTTATATCGAGAAGCCTCAACGATAGGTTGGTCTGAATGAGTTGTTTAAGCGCATCTGCCCTTTGATGGACACGCATTTTTCAGGATAGGTTGAATTTTGGTGTAAGGTAATAACTGAAGTGCTCCGTCACGACCTTGGACTAGGATCTTTCATAGCTAGTGGGTGCCATAATGGCTATGACAATCAGACTAGCGTTTTCCCATCCATGTTGGGGTCGCCTTCCAGACTAACTGGATGCAGCATCTTGCTCACTCTAATGTCTCGCTGCTGGTGGCGCGTGTATCGGATCATTCAGTTCCCTTCAAAATGGTTGAGCTGAATGGTGCTGATACACGCGTCACATTCGTGAACGGGGCGCCATCAGTGGAGACAGGTCACGGTGGACTGGCTTATTTTATTATTTGATACTAAGTATTGTTCTTTCTTTCTTTACATTGTTCTTACATGTAGAAGCAATAAGGTTAATGTAACCAGGATTTTTGTAAAACACAAAATGGTTTAAGAGTGTCTGTCGAGTTGCATGTTCCAAAGCAAATAGCTTAATGTTTTCGACACTGACTTTGACAATTCAAAAGTTAGTTGAATTGGTTGGGAAAATGGTTTATTTGAAATGAAATAAATGCTTTGACTTTGCAGCAGAATACCAGGATTGTGAATACATGATGCAACTACCTATACGGCCTTCACAACTCATTACCTGGGAAACACGATATCCCTTGGCGAGACTGGTATCAGACTTTCGATGTTCTGAGTGATACTGACAAGATCTATTATATTGTGATTTTTGAAAATCAGATTGGATTTCTGTATGAAAACGCAAACGTCTTTTATAATGCGCGCAGCAAAGGAGTGGAACTCTGCCTGCGTCTGTGTTTCCGAACGCATACAACCCTAATCTCTTCAAAATTAGAGTGAACAGGCTTCTTCTGGGTAAGCTCGCTCCATCGTCAACTTTGTCTCTGTCATTTATGACCTAGACTAGAGTCAAGAGCAAACCCATATTAAATAAATGATCTATCCATAACGACTCTCAAGTATGTAGGTACAAATTATAATCGGGAACAACGCCACAGCGTTCTTTCTGAGGCACGGAGAAGTCTCGGTAGGTAGTGTCGGTACATGATGGATGGTCAAACATCTACAGACCATCCTCTGCATACTACTACTACTTAACCTTGAAGATCAATTCTTCGGCTGTTATTATTTAGTCACATGTGAAAATAAATATTTATTTATCACATTTTGACCAATTACTCGCCATTAGAACCGATTATAATTTGTAACTTTCCCTTAAGAACCTTCCTTATACATAATATGTCAATTGAATAGTAGGGAATACATAAACATCAAACGATATCAGCGTCTATTTCAACTAGGTATTGAGGAAATAGAATGAAGGAATGTATGAGTATTACTATTATAAATTGAGTTGTGTATAATTTATTATTATAATTAGGTGCTTCCTAATCTAATATTTTTACGCAAGTATTTTATTAACAAGGAAAACAAACAGTGTTATATTTACAAATAGTATTATACTATTTTTTTTTCCCAATGTATGGAAACAATTCAATAGAAGCTGGCCCAAGATGAAACTAGAGCGGTTTAAGGTCAAGGTAGCCAAAATTGCATGCCAAATAAAGTCACCTTGTGTCTTGTACTAGTGGACAAAGATTAAATTACCTACTAAAAAAATGCACCACCATCCAACTAAATAAATCTTAGTAAATTGACTGAAGAAGCTCACCAATTCTTAAGCTCTTTAAAGAAATGTACTTAAGGAGTTAAATACTTAATCTGAGCTAATAATCCTGTTAGTTTTTCACATGTTACAGCTCAATGTTATTGGTAGTAAAAAATTATGAAAATATTTTAGAATCAGCTGTTTTTATAAAAGAAATACCATATCAAAAAAAAAAACAAGAAACGCAAAGATTAAAGGTAGTTATATATTGGCTTACTACCTATCTCAATACTACTGACAATAGTTTTGTTATAATTACAAGAATGACCAGTCTTACATTAAATGATTGAATTTAGATCATTGAAATTATTTAATTTCTGCATCCATAATGTGCTACCTAATATTGTAAATGCAAATGTGTGTCTGTCACATTTAAACTGCTGAACGGTTATTTGACCCTAAGGTTGACTATGACTTGGACTAGGATATTACATAAGTCACTTAATTCTAATAGAAAATTTTCTTGAAATAATAAAGTACTTTTCACGCGGGCGAAGACGCGCGTAGAAACCGGTAGTTAATATTAATACAACAAATATTTAAAACAAGTTTAAGATACATTTGGCCAGATAGCGTTTAGATGGCGCCGGCACATCCTGGCTGACAACCTCTGAGAAGCATTGCCAGAAAAAATAAAACTTCTTAAGTTCTCACAGCCTGCTGCCTAGTTCTGTTTACTGTCTTATAATATTGGTTCAAACACAATAAATAACCAATTTTCTTTAATGCTTATTTTTTAAATGATAATTATTATCTTGTTGTGATAACAAAATAACCTGCATAATTAGTCACAATGCAGGTTATCAATTGATAGACAGATAATAACTAGTAGATACTTGTAATTAAAAAAAGAAAAATTAATTACAATGATCATTAAATTCTTAACTACTTTTAAGTGTGTTAGGAAGAAACAGAAACATCAGTATTTGTTATATCAATAATTCAAACACTATGTTTTTAATTAATAAGTAAATGAATGAATATTATGTTTAACCTCCAAAACAAACTAAGATTTGGCCTTCACATTTTTTTATATATTTTTGCTAGCATTAACATATTTAACTTATTTCCTCAAACTTAAAAATTATAAGATGCTTCATACGCTTAGTCAAAATGTACAGCAGCTATTGTGAATCATACCAACCGTTATCGGCATTGAGTCTAAAAGTGAAAGTTACAATGCACTTCCAACCACCGAAAGCATGGAAGGAGACAATTATCTAGCCAACACTTGGTAACATGCAGACACTTTTTAATCCAAAAATGCATTTTCAATTAAAAACTATAATTTACATACTATTTATGTCAAACCTGTTTTAACTTCTGTACTTGCATAGTTTCACTGGTGTGAAATTTATACAAAACAATAGGCAGGTATCTGTGCTTTATAGTCAGTGCATAACAAAATGAAAGTAAAATGTGAGCCTCTGTTAAAACAATATTCAATATAATTTTGTGTAGTAAATTCTTCCAATTTGATACTTAGCAAACAACCACAGAATTGATTCATCATTACGGATTTATCCTATCTATGTGAAAATCCAAATAGAATTTTTACATTTATTCAGTTGTCAGAGAAACTAATTTTATTATTTTATAAAGTGAACAACTGTTGCATACTCACTATTTCCTATGCATTGTGGCATGTATTTAAATAAATACAATAACAGCCACTTTGAATATTCATAATTAATATAAAAATGTTAGTAACTTTGCCGCAGACAGTTCACTTGTCAATTTTGAGTGACATACCACCAAGGCACTCTTGATTTCAATAGAAAACTGACCAAGTTGGCCAAGTCAGTTGTTAGTTACGAAATGTCACTGTTTTAACAAGTTACTTGTGTAATAAAATAAAATGGTTCTTCAAAAAAATGGCATTTACATATTTTAATGAGACCCCAATGAAGGTTTTATTGAATCAGTTCAAACAATAAACAATGCATAACTGGACACAGATTGCGGCTGTGATGTTTGATAAGTTAATGTTTTTATTAAGAACATGTTATCAACTGTAAGTGTTGTGAGAGATATAGCAAGATGTTTACAGTTAATGATTCATCAGTGGGCACTGCAGCAATATTTAGGTATTGTGATAGTGTGCATACACTGAGTGACATAATAAAGCTTTGGTTACTTAAGCAATTCATTTCCTCACAAGCAGGTTGTTATCCTTTATAATATGTATTAATGCAAATTAATTTATGTAAGATTTTGCCTATGGCTATAACCTATTGAATTTCTCTTAGCATATGTGTTCTATTAACCTTGTTTTTTCAAATATTTTAGTTTACAAACATGTTAGGTACATGTGTACTAGAATCTGTTTGCAGAAAATCAGATTCTATTATTTGTAACCTAAAGGTCTTTGAAGTCAGTATGGTGGCTGAATTTAAAGTACTTATTGCTTTGAATCTTGATGGTTTTCAAGTAAATCTACTTGAAAACAATCCTATCAGATAGAACTATGGATGGCCCTTATTCCACAATAGAAACTTACTAAGCATTTTATGTAATGTTGCAACTATTAAGTTTCCTGTTCTTATTACTAAGAACTTCTTCCACAGTTCTATTTTAAGCTGAAGAACCACAGACTACTCAGACTTAAGTATTCTACCTAGTTAATAAGTCAACAGTAAGTCATTCTTTGATAATACCCACAATAGGCTAACTTAGAACATGATAAAGTAGAATATCATTTTCATTCCAATTTTGGATAAGATCAAGATTAAACTGTCTTACAAAAAAAGTACAATTCATGGCCCAAAAGCACAGTTTACTTACTAAAAAATCAGTCAACTTCAATCTGCTTCCATTTCAAATTGAAGCAGTTATTATATTTCTCTTTGAATGGGTTAATGTATGTAGAGTTTATGCTGCAACACCCAGTATTAGAAACATGTGACTGAGCTGAAAAAACTGTGTTTACATTCACATAGAATCTGTTAGATCATTGACTTCAGTATTTGTTGTATAGACTTTTTGCTGACCATTTACTTTAGAAGATACAGAGGAACAACTATATTTTCTATTGAGCAAGTACTTGTAGATAGTAAATTATCTTTTTAAGGTTATATATGGCATTATTTTGTTTGAAATTATCTTACAGACCTACCTTGTGAGTCATAATTTTATTGACNAAACTATATTTTCTATTGAGCAAGTACTTGTAGATAGTAAATTATCTTTTTAAGGTTATATGGCATTATTTTGTTTGAAATTATCTTACAGACCTACCTTGTGAGTCATAATTTTATTGACTGTGTAAATCACCCAAATATCTAGTTACACAAAATATTCACGTTTCCCTACCTTGAATATAAAATGAAATGATTTGTTTCAAGTTTCAACTTGTAGGTAAATTAATAGGGGAAGACTACATTGAGGAATGTTTATTCAAAGTAGTATTTTTTGCATTCAGGTATTGGTCAGACAGAAAGATTCATTAGCTTTTATTCTTAATTCATTGAACTGCAATTACAAATGATGTCATATTCAAATAAGTTTGGTTAAATACTAACAAAAGTGTGCAATGTGCTAATGAATAGCTAATTTATATTCAGGACCATTATTTATAGCCCATTATAATGGCCCAGTGCATAGAAGGGCCAAATTAACCTCTATATGCTCATATCAATGTACAAGCATGCCACGGCCAGCATTGGTCCTAGCTATTTTGAATCTTTATAAAGTTGATAATCAAATTGAAACCATAAATTTTGAGTTTCTTTATCTTACCAGCTGTGCATAATTTAAGCATGATAAATATGTACAAATGGAAAGACTGTGGAGCTTAAACTAAAAGCATAGCCCCGCAGCATGACACATCCGGTTAGTAAAGTTGTGCTTTACAGATGTTGTTACTTGGGAGTGCAAGAAGAATAATGGGTAGGGGAAGATGCTTACGATGCTCGTTTTTCTTCAGTCTGTCGTTCTTTGTCCTTGCTATTATCACGCTTATTCATAATACAAGACTTGTTGTGCAGGCGCAATGCCCAGCACTCAGCTCACTCCCAGTGTCCAGCGTCTGTCGGGGCCGCAGCGCAGCCCATGTCACCACAACTTCCACGACACCAGCCAGCGACGCATCGCCATAACACAATCCAGCACAACAACACTTTAGTCACTTCTTTTTAATATTATTATTGCGATTTTTTTTTCTTCACTGCGATACTATTACCACTGCACTATTATACAAATTTATCTCAAAATCATTTTTGTTACACTGCAAACACAATTTGAACGTGAAGATGGAATGTTTCGGCGACACCAGACGAATCGTATCGGAAATCTCAAAATGATAACTGTCCTTTCCGTAGCAGTGTTAATTGATTATTTTATGCGATTTTACTCGGAAAGGGAGCGAGAGTGAATAGAGGTCGCCGTGCCAATGTTATGTTCATTGAAGAGTAACAACAAGCGATGTGGGTGTCCAACTTATTCAAATTACCAAAATCACCACGCAGTCACCAAATCTTCTAGCAATCAACGTAAAATGTGTTGAGCTAATTAATATTTATTGTTAAAAGAAATGAATGTATCGAAAAAATGTAACAATTGACAGTTCCTTGTGAGAAGTCAACCCCAATAATTGTCGGTCGGCACAAAACGTTTTGAAATGATTTACAACCAGGATTCTCAGTACTGGAGTTCAGAGCACTATGAGAAACTTAACTGCAGGAAATAGAAGCACAATTCGTGATTTTTAGTTAGCTTTCCGTAGGATTAGTCACAACGTCGCCGAAACATCAAATGGACATTTGTTCTGATAAAAAAGTTTAGGTTTTGTAATGGCCACCAATGTTACACTTTTAACACTTCATAAATTGCGATATACGAGATGTACTACTAAAAGTTTTAATCTAAATTAATTTGTAAATTACACGTTTACATAAATATATTACCAACTAACGATAAAATTTCTTATTTATAAAATATTTAACTCAAAGAATAGTCACTGATTCGCCATTCGGCGCATGCGCAAACTTGCAGCAGTTTGTGTTGTCAGAGTAGTTAAATGTTTTTTTTGTAATTTTAAAGTCATACGCAAAATGTCGTTATTATTTTTTTATTTTAAGTCTCATTATTCACACTACTGAAGTGCTATATGATTACCTTATTTCAAATTATTCTAATTAAGGAGACATTAATCATTTTCCCAGAAGTCAGTTNGTAATTTTAAAGTCATACGCATAATGTCGTTATTATTTTTTTATTTTGAGTCACATTATTCACACTACTGAAGTGCTCTATGATTACCTTATTTCAAATTATTCTAATTAAGGAGACATTAATCATTTTCCCAGAAGTCAGTTGAGTATTTTCTATTTTTCCTTTGGCAACATAAATATTAAAAATAAAAATATAGATTGCGTTCGTATAGAATGGTGTTGGTCAAATGCCTTAGACATAGAAAAAACAAAATTAGCATTTAAAAAGGTTTTTGTTGTTATTAAAATGCTTCATAGTGCTTTGGCTAACAATAAAATGATTCTGTTTTGTAACTTTTCTACTTCTTTTTTTTTCATTTAGTTTCTTTTCTTATTGGTAACAATTTTGNAAATTAGCATTTAAAAAGGTTTTTGTTTTTATTAAAATGCTTCATAGTGCTTTGGCTAACAATAAAATGATTTTGTTTTGTAACTTTTCTACTTCTTTTTTTTTCATTTAGTTTCTTTTCTTATTGGTAACAATTTTGAAACGTTTGACGCATTTTAATTGGTTAGTATTTGACGTTTGAAACATATGTGAAAATGGCGCCAGTTTTGAACAGATGAATTTGTGCAGTGAAGACTGGTAAGTGAGACTCGTCTCGTTGAAAAACTATCGCAAAATCTGATACTTTATTGCTTCTATCGTTCCATACACAAAGAAGGAAAACGGGTGAGCAAAATATAGTCCCAGTTAAAGTATTGTACCTGGACGTAACATAGAAGTTCTAGGTTATTAAGATTGTATAAAATTGTTTGTTGTACTTGCCAGCGGCAGCCTTTAAAGTTGCGAGGCCCCGGGCGGCAAATCTTTGGGAGGCCCCGGGCGGAAGACCTTTGCAAGGCCTTTGGTCTTTTTGAAATTTATATAAATTGAAAATAGATAGGTATTCCTGATTAAGTTTGCGGCTTCTCCTTAGACTAAAATTTTAAATGAAATCACAATGAAAACAAACAAACTCGACTCAGTCTTGGCGCAAATAAACTCTATTTCTTTATTTTTCTTATACTTTTCTTAATTTCTAATAGAAAATTACAATGCTGAAAACGGACGACGGCACCCTATTCCCTACAATTAATATTATTTAATATGTAATTGATTAAATAACTTCATTTTATTGCTTAAAATATAAAACGCTTCACTTGTACCTAAGCTTAAGGAGCTCGTGTCTAAATAATAACAGGCGCCCGGATCGATTTTCAAGGTTGTTTAAGCGTTGCTTACGCTTGCCGAGGTTGGTCTGTGGTTGGGTGACTATCCTAACATAGGCACCGAGACTTCTCCGTGCCTCGGAAAGCACGTTAAGCTTTGGTCCCGACTGTCATTTGTAGATATTTAGCAGTCGTTACGGGTAGTCAGAAGCACGAAAATCTGACACCAGTCTTGGTAAGAAGTACCGTTCCTGGGTCGGTGTGTGTAAAATAGTCGTATTGAGCTGAATCCAGTTTGACTGGTAGCCGACCCCAATATAGTAAGGAATGGGCTAGGCAGATGATGATGTTAGATTTTTGAACTCGGGTTGCGTAAGACCCCTACAAAAGCGAGGCCTTGGGCAGTTGCCTCGTAAGCCACCTACTAAGGCCGCCACTGGTACTTGCATTGTATTTTTGGACACGATAATCAATTCGATATAGGTATCAGATGTATATAATAAGCCTTAGATATTAGATGTATATAATAAGGTTTCAGTAGGACATACAAACAAACAATATTTTTGATTATGTAGGTAGGCCAAATTGAAATAGGTATTTTTAGTGTTTAGTAAGTAGTAAAGTACAATATATTATCGCTACCTATGTTTGCTGTTTTATTATTCTTATGCATGTAGTTTAAATGTAAGTACAAAATAAAAATAATATATTTAATAGTTTAAGTTATTATACTGACTGTAAAAATTGATGAAGAATTTTGTTGACCTCACGCTTATTATAAAAAATAAGATAAAGTTATGAGCCGGATCTAGTTTCATGTGGCAAAAAACTTGCAAGGCACAGAAACCAGCTTCTTCAAGCGTCACATTCGGCCTTCACCTGTATAAAAGCTGTATTCGGCTTGTTCACATACCATGTTGCTACCTTATTTAGCCAACCGAAGGATTGAAACAAACAACTGTAATTGACAACTACCCACATTATTTGTAATTCCTACTCCGGTGACGGGCGGGCGTTTTGGGGGACTGTCTTTAAGTAGAACTTTGACGTTCAAAAAGTGCTGACACTCAGCCTAATTTGAATAAATGACTGTGTTGATTTTGATTTTTTGATTTAATGATTTACAATAAAATNACCCACATTATTTGTAATTCCTACTCCGGTGACGGGCGGGCGTTTTGAGGGACTGTTTTTAAGTAGAACTTTGACGTTCAAAAAGTGCTGGCACTCAGCCTAATTTGAATAAATGACTGTGTTGATTTTGATTTTTTGATTTAATGATTTACAATAAAATTGTCCCTGAAAAGTGAGGAACAATTTTATTGAAAATCAGGCTCTCCAAATGTATCTCTGCCCCTTGGTCGTCTCTTGTAACAGCCTCAAAATTGTAACCCATAATTATATAGGAATTATTCATTTTGTGGTAAAACTGCCTTTATATTATAATTCCTAGGAAAAATTCTAAATTCATTCAGATGCAAACTGTGGGAGCGGTGTGGTCATAGCATAGTTGAAGTTCTTGTTGGGATCTCATCATCGGCAGGAATATGTTAAATATTTCTGGACAATGGAAATCGTTTAGCTAGTTGCGTACTCTCCACCACAGACATACTACAATCCTATTACGCACTATTACAGTAATAAGTATTAATAGATCATTGTTTCTTAACATCTGTTATGTTATGATAAAGACCGTCTGTTGACCTAGAGTTGGCAGTGACTAATCTGTATCGCTAGTAAAGAATCGATGTTCTTATGATTTTCTCCTTGATACATTTTCGTCAATGTCCTCTTGGAAGCCCCTAAAGAATTATGTTGGGTCCTTAAAGACCAACAATATTTTTTGCAACAGTTGGTGTTGGAGCCATTGCTAAAATTCTGCTAGGAATTTGAAGCTGAACCAATTTCATTCTGACTACGGGAGTTTCCAAAGTCAGTTTTAGTACATAGGTACCGTATTTTAAATGTAAAACTGCTCAGTAAACACTAGCGAAAAGACATGGACCGTGCTATCTATATTTAGCCAGGCATTGACCGGCAAGTGAAGCTAGAGAAGTTTAGTGGATCGGATTATTCAAGAGCATCAAATACTCATTAGAATTTAGTCAAAAGTGTCGGCCTTGACATTATCAACGATCCTTATCAACTCCAGAAATACGAACAAAGATTTCATCTCAGAAATCAAAATTTGAATCGCACATGTTCGATTTTCGAAAGACAGTAATTGCGGGAGTCAGCCTGCACCTATTCATATCATGTGCATGCAGTGCATAATGCTCTTGCGCCGGCTATAAAGTGATCGTTCATTTCGCGTATCAACGCCCATGGTTGTTCCGTTTTCAAAGGCCGACACTTCTCCAGTCAGTGTACAAGCGTGCGCGCTGCTATCGCGACGTGTTTTATTAACTGCCAGTCTGATATTAAATTATACGGTGACACACTGATAATCCTTGGGGATTCACAGCTGAGTGATCTAAAAGTAAGTTTCGGATGTTTGTTTTATTTTTTATTTTTAAGGGCTACGTAGACTTGTGTTCGGGTGGACCTTTTTGGGTCAGTTGGACCAAATTCAGTCTTGTTTTTGTCTGATTGTGTATTGAGTTTCGATCATTTGATGACTGCGTATGGTATAAGTAGTAGGAAATTGTTTTTTTTTTAACTTTGGGTTTGGTACGTTTTGGGTTAACTATCACATTTTCTACACTTTCGTCGTGGTAAAACGAAGTTTTATTTTTGAATCTTTTAATCAGATAGGCCTGTTAAACTGTGTTTTTAAGCGTTGGGGCCGGATCATAAAAAATAACGGCTAAAATTATTTATAAAAGACAATTTAATACCTAGTTTATTACCGGTAGATCTTTGGGTGATTGTCACAAGCAGAAGAGACAGTCAGTGAACACAGATTCTGATTGATGATAAAATACTGAAATGGCAACAATCATTACCCCAGCTATTCTTTTTTAAATAATTAAGTACTTACCTACCTAATAAACAAGACGAAATAAATTAATGTAGGTACTCGATTAGCTGAATAGGCGACAAGGAATTCCCACTTCGTGGGTTTTTTCAGTTTTTCCTGATTGTATACAGGCATATCCTGATGATTAGTTACGTACTGAAAGTTATTATTATTATTGGCCTGTTATCCCACTGCCGAGCAAAGGCCTCCCTCCTGATATTTTCTTCGTTTACTGCAAAATTCTTTGATTTTAATGTGCCCTGGCGGTTGAGTGTGTCATGCTCACAACAAGTCTGGCTGATGGAGCTAGATCATTAATTTGGCACCCTTTAAAGTGGTTGAGTCGAATGGTGCTTGCGCAGGCGTCATATTGTGAACGAGCGCCGTCAGCTTATACTGATCATCTCTCAGCTGCCACGGTTTATTTTAATTACTAGCATTTGACCGGGACTTCGTACGCGCATATCCCAGTTTTTTCCGTTCCCGTAGGAATTTCCCGTTCCCATATAGCCTTCTCATGAATGTGGCAATCAAATACAAAATAAGTTTATCCGACTGGCAGTTCCAGAGATTAGCGCGTTCAAACAAACAAACTCTTCAGCCTTAAGTATAGATAGTATAGATAGACTAGCTTTTGCCCGCGACTTCGTGCGCCCATATCTCGTTATTTCCCGTTTCCATGCGAATTTCCCGTTCCTGTATAGCCTAAAGCATTCCTCATGAATGTGACTATCATATTATACAAACATAATTTTCCAAATCCGACTGGTAGTTCCAGAGATTAGCGCGTTAATATAAACAAATAAACTCTTCAGCTTTATTATTACTATGTATGTTTATAGATTTATTCTTTGAATTGTTGCTTTTTTTACTCCGGACGCTTGATCGTGCTAGTCTTTCTGCATCGTTCTCACATAATACATTTATATATATATATATATTTGTATAATTTCCACATTAATGATGTTACCATAATGTAAAAAATATTGATTTAAAAGAGTGTCCGTGGAGTTTCTTGGTCGTTCTTCTCCATAGAGATCTAGGTACACTTTGGAACGTGCAAATAGATTCTGAATCTCTTTTGACTGACCGACCTTGACAATTCAAAAGTGCCTTTAATGGTTGAATTGACATAAATGCTTTAAGTTGAGTTGAGTTGAGCAATCCCTGGACCTGATTATTTTGCTTTATCTAAAAAAACAGCGCCATAATCTGCTGGACGACAATTTATGGAGCTGTTTGCCTGCTATAAACAATCTATTATAAAATAACAATTATAATTTCATTTATCTTTTTCGATGTTATGTCTATGTAGGTAGGAAATGGCTAGGCAGATGATGATGATGTAGTACGTTTCATCATCAAAATTGACACAAAATATATTCGAAATTTGGTTTTTACCATTTTACCATATATTTATTTTTAAATATTCTTACATTTGACATCTGTTCCGATTTAAATTAAATATTTAGCTCAATTATTAAGATTTACGAAACCGAAGTGATAATCGACTTTTGTTGGTGCTGTACCTACTTAATAAACAAAGTTGAAAGTAGGTATCAATTGTTATTGCATTAGGTAAGCAGGTAATCTCTAATAGGCGGTTTTTAATTAGCTATTACCTAGTACCGTAGTGTTAAGAAGTAACGCATTGTTGATACCAATTTGTAACCTGTTGTTTATAGGCAAGAATTCAGGGCTTTTTTTTATTAAGGATTGGAAATCATCAAATGACTTTTTCCGTCCTGGGTGGAGCGGAAGGGCGTGTCAGACTCTTACTGACTTTTAGTCAGTAAGAGTCTGACACGCCCTGAGGGCTTTAGAAGGAACACGGATGGGTTTTACCCATCCGTGTTCCTTCTAAAGCCCTTTGCGTTCCAGGGCCGCGGTGACTCTTTCGAACAAATTCCGCAACCCTGGCAGGCTCTGGCCCTAGCGGGCCCCGTCTTCTATGCTGACATTTCTTTGAGGCGCGCGTGAAACACAACGCGCCATCGACCCGGGCCTGGTGGTGATCGGACAGCGAGCCA
>NDFZ01003879.1:7589-40267 GCA_002192655.3 Mamestra configurata
AATATTGTCAATCTTATCTCATTATTACATTGTTACCATTATTATCAGAACAAATTTCATATTGATTGAGACAGATTTTCGAAAATTGACCTGATAAAATGTCAATTTTTGTCTCTGGTTGCTCGACCTAAGGGCGAGGCCACAACACAGCGTTGCGGCGTCGCATCGCATAAATCCACGATGACGCCGCACATTTTGTATTGCTGTGCGAAGTCGTTTTTGCGATACGACGCCGCAACGCAGTGTTGTGACCTCGCCCTATGAGGAAGTTACAATCGACAATCGCGTACAATAATCGATTTCCCCTACATGTTTGTGTAAGAGATAGAAATAAAGGTACCTTCTAAAGTTTTTAAATACTTACCTGTCTATTATGTTGTAAGTATATTTTTTTGCTCAAGAACGTTCAGCGTGCAGCCTAAAATCAAAGGCATAAAACCTTGTCACCAAGTTACTCAACAGAAGGGAAATTGAATGCTTCAAGTGCATTTGCACTTTAGCTATTTTATTATGCAACCAATGTATTCATTGAATTAATTGATATTACTTATTGTGATCCGTCTATGTGACTCTTTGTATCTGTAGGTACCTAGTAATTTTGATGTTATGGTTGTTGAAACTTTTTTGTTGGCCCATATTTTCCCGCGCATGATCTGTCAAACTATGCTTTCTTTTGTGAGCAGAGGCAGTTTATTTAATCAGCCTCTAACTGTTAACTTTATTGAGATTACCTACTGTGTGAGGAATTCTATCAAAGATGTTACACAGTTGCTACTCCTTAGCTATAACTTTCCAAAAACATCCGTCGTGGAAAGCACAGGGGCAGATGCTATTGAAAACCTTTGTTGATAGCATAAGGTATTTCTGTCAAATCAGTCATCTCCTCGCACAGTCTTGTCGCTATCGTAGATATAATTTTTCTTTGGTCTGAGCCAGCAGTAGATGTGTTTTTATATTTCTATGGAGCCAGCCTTGGATCCAGCTGTGGTCGTAAATCAATACTGCTGCTTTTAAATAACATTAAATGGAGGTGGTGTAATTGTATCAAAACTTCAAAACAGACTTGAAGTTTTAAAATAAATCGAAGTTAAGTAGCTCCTGAGTTATTTAACATATGTATGTAAGTAACATAAGTTTTGCAAAAAAGAGGTTCTATTACTAGAAGTTCATGATTTTGAACTTATTATACTTACGTATTCTTAAGTGGGTGGCAAAAATGCACAAATGAAATAGTCACGTTCACATTATGCTTTGGCAGCACACTATGACAAGTAAGTACCTACCAACAATATTACATTTTTAGCCTCCGTCATAAACTTCTGACTTGATAATGTTACAAGGCTAAATAAATCGTGACTAGGTTACTTGCAGATTTTATTGACAGACTAGAGTGACTTAATATGCGGGCGAATGCCACGAGAATTTTCTGACAGATGACTTTACAATCATTTCTATCGCCTTGAATTGAATCGTCCTTTAATCGTCCTCTTAGCCTATTATATTTTACTATCTTTTGTCCGCGACTCCGTACGCGCATATCCCGTTCCGGTATAGCCTATTATAGCCTTCCTCATGAATGTGGCTATCATGTACAAAAATAATTTTCCAAATTCGAATGGTAGTTCCAGAGATTAGCGCGTTCAAACAAACAAACAAACTTTATTATATTAAGTAATAGATAATATGCATTCATGTTGGCGCATCATGTCTTAGGAATAACCAGCAGACCAATCAGGCCAATTCTCGTATTTCGTTAATCAAATGAACGTTCAAATTCAAGTCACAATATCATCTCAGCGACAAACAGCCTCAAAAACTTGTCAAAATGTAGATAGTAAGGAATGAAAAGCCTTTAAGAAACTAATGAGATCAGTGATCACAAATTTCCGTTTAAAGGGATCGTCACCGTATCGCCTTTTTCGCCGTATTGTCCCGAGGCGAGGCGATTACGTTACGATTCCGATTAGTGTGCGTTGCAGTAGGGAGTTTCATACAAAGAATACTGCACAGCTAGAATTGGTACGGTGACGATCCCTTTCCGAGTTGATATGTGTGCGTAGAAAGTTTGTAAACACTAGCTTTGGACCCGTTTTTGGGCCAGTATACATGGCATTATGTTTGTCAGAATCCACATAAAAGGTTCATGCCTACATATCTACTGCATAATAGGATTAAGTAAGTATAACTATTTCCTAAACCACTTAGAGTCCATAAAGATAGTAAAAGACGTTTTTTTGTGTCAAAATCGGCCACGGCTGACTGCTGAGGCTTATTAGGCACTCAAGATTACTTTCACTGATAAAATGTTGCCAGATCGTAATAATATGCTGTGCCTTACGGGAAGTTCAAAGGAGGGATTAGGGGACTTAATCGCAAGACAAGATCACATTTAATTTAAATGAAACGGATTCGAGAATTAAGGAACAGAATTTGAAGAATACGCAGTTCAGAAAATGTATTTCTCACCTATAACTTAGTCAAATCGTTTAATTAATTTATACATACAGAATATCCGAGGTCACAATAACGATTGAAAGAGAATAAAAACATAAACGAAATCCATGGGAATGACATTTACGGATCGCGTGACAGTTTAGTTGAAGTCAATTCCTTTCCCATACATTTCTATGTCTTGGCAATTTTATCATATTGTGTAAAACGTTATGGAATTCCGTTTTTATCCAATCCAAAACTTTAAACGGCAACTCTAAATATGATAATTATGTCTTATTGTCTAGCTTTTGCCCGCGACTTCGCACTTGCATATCCCATTGTTCCCGTTTAAGGCACTTTTTAACGTCAAGTTTACTACTGTAAACTTCCTCATGAGTAACCCCATCCATTGGTGAAAACCGCATGATAATCCGTTCAGTAGTTTTTGAGTTTATCGCGAACAGACAGACAGACGCGGCGGGGGACATTTTTTTATAATATGTGAACGTTGTGCGTGTGCCCATTTGGCAATTTCACTTTTTTTTCATGAATTCCTGAATAGCTTCCTTCATCGGCTTCGCCCGCAAGAAAGTCTATCGGGAACTATCCCGGGAAGAAGAGAAGAATAGGTACACTTATTAAAGTGTCTTATTCTTCAGACTCATTCTAGGATATGGTCTCCTCGTCTGATATGTTTAATTCATATCCGTTCAGCTGTTAACACGTGAAGAGGACACAAACTGATAGAGACAGAAATACTTCCGCTTGACTATGAATTCTCCTGATGGTTCCATCCTTGATTTTTTTAATGTGTCTTTCGGCTGCATCACTGAATGAAAGCAGTTCACTAAAAGTACTAGGACAAGATAAACTGCTAACGGCCGGTTGAGAGGCAAACTTCATGTTTGCCTCTCAAAAATGGCGTTCCAGCTACTGTTGGTAGCTAATTTCACAGTTGGTTCAAGGTAGATACGTTATTGAGACCGGCCGTAAGAGATCACCGTTCATTTGTTTGGGAGGAAACAAACGCACAATTATCGCGGTAAACTAAGGTCGCTCACTACTTGATCACTTCCGAATTCGAACGTGATCCGCATCCCATATCCGATTTCTATTGTACTGCGAGCAAACCATTGTTTTTTTAATAACCCTTATTAAGATGCCTCGTAAGGTTTTGCATTAAGTGATTAAAGAAGGTTATATTATTGTAAGGAGCGCATAGTTAAAATAATCTCTTCACGTAGGTAATTAGGAAGTGCCTAATAAACGTATTTTCACATTCCTTCTCAGGAATTTTAAGGCTGAATCTGTTTTATTTCATTGTTTAAATAAAATATGATGCACCGGCGAAGTTTCCTGTATAAGGTAAGGTACCTATTCGAAATTCAAATAAATGGTTTAAGCCCTGGAGGCGAATGCCCTATTAAGCAGCCGACAACCTCCTAGGTTGACTTGCCACTCAATCACTCAAAAAAAAAATAATGTAACGTAACCAGTGGTTCCATTGTCATCTCCGAAATAACATCATGGGAAAAATCAGCTTGAATGAATGCATCTAGATTTTAATCTTTCTGGTCTAAAAACTAGTGTGAAATTAACACATTACGTAATTGTTCACACACATTGTCTCGCCCTAATAATCACACTGATATTTGCTGACATGTTAGTTACAAACTCACACACAGGTATTTAATTAAGTATCTATCTAATTTCAAAGGTTAGGTGACATGCATTAGGTCGTTAGCCCACAGGTCAGGTGCTGATGATGTAAAAATGTAATCCACTATTCACTGTGACTCAAGAAGATATCATAACAAACATCAAACCTATTGTCTGCTCGTCTGTCATCGTATGTGTGATGGCGTTGTCAGAAAAACAAATAACACAGCTCAATATTTCCGTTTTCCACAAAACGGTTAGCCATTGTGACTTGTGTGTAATTATGTGACGACATTCTTCCTTTCCTTGTTTCCACATGCCCAGTGAGAGTGCAGCACACAAGGAAATCGCAAATATCGTATTAGCCTGCAATGCCGTGACCGACCGTCACCGATTAATTGTGCAACCAATGTGACACTAATAATAACAAGTATAGGACCTATAATAGATTGCACAAGTGCATACGCAACTTTGTCAAGCCTTTCAACCGTGTAGTCGACAGACTTGGTCGTTTCTCTTTTGAAATGGTAATACAAAGGACTTTTTGGGTTGTTCCTTTGCCTGGTTTTGAATGATTAAATGGAGCCTATGGTCTGTTGTTTTTAATTAGGTCTAATTTAGGCAAAGGTTATTTACTATTCATTTTCTTGTCGTTCTTTTTTTGCTTTTTGTGGGTACTGAATTAATTTATTAGCACCATAAATATCCATGTTGTCGGTTTATCTCATCTTGGTTTTCTTGTAATGTGATTGAAATATTAATAAGTCTATTTTAAACCACAAGACACGGAACCGTTTGAACAGCTCGCGGCAGTCCGCTTTTCGACTGCTAAACATTAGCATAAAGGTCAGGTCCTCGGGCCTCAGCCGTTACAATGTTATTATTAATATGCTAAACTTTCTTACAAGTCTCACACCCATGATGGTTTTTTGGGCAGTTCTGAAAACTGAGCTAAAACAGCTTCTGAACCGATAAATTTGCGCCAAATTAATGTGACAATTTAATGATCAAACTCAATCTGATCACTTGACTTGCTTTTTTTGTGACGACCATTTGACAGAAGCTAGTATTTTATAAACCAGCACTTTTGCTAATAAAGTAGAGATAGACTCGTGACTAGTCAAGTCGACTAGAATGGGCAATTATAATGAAATTAAGTTCTCCTTCCACGGAAGATATGATTCAACAAGGTGAACCAGTGAAGGGCTAATGCTAACGTACCTTCCTAGAGCTTGGGCAACGTTCGCTATTACACATTGATCTATGAGACTATAGGATCCATATAAATCCATAAACAAGGCAGACTAAAAAGAAGAGTGCCATCAGAGATTCATTTTAAAGGAACTCTCCAAGTCTTCTAATTCCAAAAACCATTCCATTTTCTGAATAATACCTATGAATATTTTTTCAAAAATGGAATGATTTTGGCCAATGACAAATAAGTTTACATTTCACATGTTACGTTTCTACCTTGTTGGTCTCGTAGTTGAATTCCCAGCTGATCCCGGAGTCCGGATTTGTGCCTGGTTAATGGCTATAGGCCCACCTTCTATTTCATTGGCCTTAAACATAACTGACAAGAGTGTTATGCCTACTAAAGGTAAATACAAAAAAAAAAGAAAGAAAGAAAAGCAGTTTATTTACGCCAAGTATGACGCATGCCATAAAAAGAAGCAAAATTACAGTAAATACAGGTTGGGTAAATATGCGTCACATCCGCGCTAAACAGCCATCGCTCAGCATACCTAATGCTAGGACTCGGGTGCGAGATAGAGTCACAAGTCCACAGCTCCGGTTTCAGTGACAGCCGGCGATGACTGGACACTGCTTAACTCTTCAGGGAATACAAATGCGATGTTATGTTACCATACTAACGATATATCCATTCCCGCTACCCATCCTGATGCATTATTTAAAATCTTGCAAATATCGTTCCTAGCAACAGACAGGCTCGTTATTATTGTCAAGTTATTCTCACAATTACCTACTGTCAACATTCCCAGGAAGTAGCACGATTTTCCCAAACAATAACTACTTATATCTTTAATTAATATCTTTTTTTCTCACCTTTCATGCGTAACTTCCGCAAGACAATTGTAACTTTCTAATGTTAGGGCTACTGTTTATCTTGCTGTTATTATACAATAATAAAATGTGTTTGTTTTTATAATGACTAACCGTGAGGAAAATTGATGCAATTTCTTTTAATGTTTTTTTGCTACGCTCTTTAAGCAATTATAAGTGTATTACTTTTCGTACCTCCATAACAGCAGTTAATTTTCAAACAACAAAAAATCCACTCCTGCCATGTTATTTCTTCACCACCCTTTGTTGACTGTTGTTGATGATTTGTTGATGTTTTAGGCATTAAAACCGCCATTGTACCTTTATGTAGCATGAAGTTTTAAATAAATAAAAACTTGCCAAGCGCAAGTTGGACTTGCTCACGAAGGGTTCCATACCATAAGCCGAAAAAAACATGTTTCTTGTATTTTTATTATTTGTTGTTATAGCGGCAACAGAAATACATAATCTGTGGAAATTTCATCTTTCTAGCTATCACGGTTCATGAGATACAACCTGGTGATAGACAGACAGACAGTGGAGTTAATAATAGCGTCCCGTTTTTACCCTTTTGGTACCGAACCCTTAAAAGTAAAACGTCTCCAAATTTAGTCAAACAATAAAAATAAAATGGCGCCATCTTCCCTCCATACCATAGTCTACACCTCTACGCAATTGGATGTAAGTGTTACCTTTGTGGTCAATTAGTGTTTAGTTTTCTATGTTACTGTCATGTTCATGTTCTAGCTGGTTTCCCATCTCTTCCAATGATTTCTAGGCATCTGCGTTGCCTTTTCCTATTATGTTGTCGTTGGCTTCCAGTCTACCTGGATGCAGCTAAATCACAGTATTTTACATGGAGCGTTTGTCTTACATAGGTTGAAACTACATTCTGAAAGCTGATTAATTAAATAATAACAAACTGAATGCCAAGGGAATAGCCCCAGATTTCTCTAAACAGAAAAAAATGTGTAAAACCTAACAAAATTAAACATAAAATTGCATTCGCCTGATTCATATCGACACGTCTTATCGTTAACAACTGTAGAATCACCGCTTATTTACCACAACCCATCATCTATCAGTCCATTTTGATTTAAAATGATAAAACATAATTAGACGAGTTCTACACAAATGCTAATGAACTTTAATATATTGCTAATAGATAGGTAAAGACGCAAAGTGAAAGTAATTTTATTGAGGAGCTCGTGGCTAAATAATAACAGCCGCACGGGTCGATCTTCAAGGTTAAGCAANTCAATTAATTAGTGACAGATAGTAAAGACGCAAAGTGAAAGTAATTTTATTGAGGAGCTCGTGGCTAAATAATATCAGCCGCACGGGTCGATCTTCAAGGTTAAGCAACGCTTGCCGAGGTGGGTCTGTGGATGGGTGACCATTTTTACATACCGAGACTCCTCCGTGCCTCGGAAAGCACGTTAAGCCGTTGGTCCCGGCTGTCATTTGTAGATCTTTGGCAGTCGTTACGGATAGTCAGAAGCCAGATAATCTGACACCAGTCTTGCCAAGGACTACCGTGTTACCCAGTTAATGGGTTGTGGAGATCTGGTAGGCAGCCGCTCCGCGTAAAATACTGGTATTCAGCTGAATCCGGTTTGACTGGAAACCGACACCAATATAGGTAGTTGGGAAAAGGCTAGGCAGATGCGATAGTAACATAAAACACGCAAAGTGAAAGTAATTTTATGCAGCGTTAGAATATGTTTTAGATGAAAATGATAGACAACAAATTGGAAGATCTAAAATTATCCCGGATCTAACATCCTTGGAGAATGGTTTTGAACGCGAAACTAAAAATTATTGAAGGATGCATAATAATTAAATGCAAACTATAACTAAACTAGAACTGTTGTAGAGGGTGCATGTTCAGCACGTTGCCTCATACAAAGATAAACTTGAGAACTAAAGCAAAAGGCAAAAGAGAGATCGAATACAAGCTTAAAAATTGTAGCACCTCGCCTCGGCTATGCAAGGAATTTTCAAGACAATTTTTTACATCTATTTTTTTATTTTGAATGTTTAATGTATTAATTAAGTATAATTGGAAATCATGGGGGTGCAGGTACACCCTCTTGCACGCCTCCCGGGCCCATGGCAATTACTCGACCTACCCTTATTTAAGGTCAATATTCTAAGTTCTTCTGAAGGTAACCTCATCAACTCTGTCACCATAACAACAGAAAAAAGGGGTTCGGTTTCGCGCTGCAGATTTAGGGAAGCGCTATTTTGTTTTGGCTTTCGTTTAAGTTTAACGCATGTTGGTTTAAGCCAGGTTTGTAAAGACACAGACACTTGGACAAATAAATACTTAAACGTAAATAAGTGCGATAAATATTTTTCTATACGGTTAATGGCAGTCGTTTCCTCTGAAACCACAAATTATTAGTTGTCGACTACATTTCATGTCGTTAAGTAAGGTAACGGTATTCGAAAGAGAAATTCTAAATACTAGGTTTCTCCCAGACACTGAAATACATAAGTATCTAGAAAATTTAAGAAAACATAAAACTTGTTTACGATTTTAAATCAATGTTTTGTATAAGTAGGTTCTATTTATAGGAAAATAGCTAGGCAATCAAACACATTATAACTACATCAGAAAAGAAATCAGAAGTTATTTATAAAATAAAATTTGAATCTTAAAATATATCGTAAATCTTGAAGAATTATTGAGTTATTTATTACTTATATAAATTAAGAAAAAAAAACAAAAAATACGAACTTTCACTCGAACGTTACTTTCGATTTGTTACCGCTGTCAAGAATTAAAAAGATATCCAAGTCGTTAGATTTAAAAAAAACAACCGTTCATCACGAATTCACGATCACCGATCATTCAGCCAACGAATTCGATTTCATTTCAAAACAACGGATTTATGGTGACGTGACGACCACCAAAAATCATTAAAACCTTAAAAAGAAATGATTTCGAACTTAATTGGGTTGTTTGAAACGCAATAAAAGAAAGGTAAAAAAAACATCATTTATCCATCCATCAAAATCGATTTAATTTCAAAACAACGAATTTAAGGTGACGACTATCAAAACTAGCAAAACTTAAAAAAAGAGTCGTCTATGGTTTGACCTTCACTGGTTCGGAAAAAATACAAAACAAGAAAGGCCAAAGAAAGTTGTCATCTAATCATGATCGAGCTCGTAGAGAAAAGAAAATCATAGATAACAGGGCTAATGCGTAACCAATTTATGATCATGAATGAGAACATGGCCTCTAGCCTTTTCAGTAATCTAGCTAAGACTAAGCTAAAGAAAACAAAATGATTAGAGAAAACTGTAGCGAAGCGCAATTACTAATATTGTTGCGAAGAGTACCTTCTAGTGCAATGAATAAAAAAAATCATCAATTTGTGGTAGTGCCATAATAGCCGGCATCATTCATTGTGAAGTAAAAAAACTGTTAGAATATGGTGAAAACCTTGACCGAGAGAACCAATTATAACTTCCTAAATAATGTTCAACCTTGAACTGATGATATGATCATATTAGTCGTTGTCTATATTGATGAGTCACAATGATGATTGATTTATAATGTTTAGCTTGAGTTTGTTTATACTGCCCAATGGTCAACAGTTTATCAGTTGTCATGGTGACAGTCACTTTCCCAGATGATCGAGACCAACCTTTTATGTTTAATTACATCTTTCTTCGTTTCACGTTTTTTCTTTAATTCCTGAAGAGTCTAAGTAATTCCTTCAAAGACATCATTAAAATCATCAGTCTCATCTCGAAGAGCCTCAGGCGCTGGCTAGTCATCGTCAGAACTTAACCACTGGTGGGTATCCCCAGATCCCCCTATCCTTTCTGAGAGACATACTTCGCGATTTTATACGTCCCTAAATCAATGTGACTTAGGTGATGTCGTCGACCCAAAGCGCACATTGAACATCCTTGGCTTTTGGCCCATCCTGGCCAAGGTTGTGTCAACTCATAGCTAAACTATTCGATTAACACTTTAATCCAGTAGCCGTATGCACCATAAAGTTTTTGCAACAAATAATATTCTGAACCTGCACACATTCACAGAATGGAAACTCTCAGTGAATGGTGTAAGTGCAAGTGTTGCAACGTAGACCTGGCTTATTACATTAGCTATCTCGACCTGAACGCAACATTCCATACTAGTTGCATTTCCTATGATTTCTACATTCACACAGTTCGTTTATCAAGTTCCTAGTAAAACACGCACTACTGTATCAAGAAACAAGACGTGTAAGAAAATCTACTATTTTCGAGACATAATTATGTCCTCAAGTACCGTCTTGTCATTGAAGTGAGGGAGCAATGGGACTGAAAATAGAGCCTTAAGGTACGCCTCTCCTTCTCCGCGTGAAATCATGTCATCTCTCCTCTAAAAAAGTATTCTAGCACAGTGGCATTGGTGGCATTCCTTACGGCAATTTTCACCATTCTACGGATAATGCCTTGAGGATGCCAGCAGTGCGCAGCTGTGGCGGGTCCATTGTTTGAAATTTCGATGTCACAAATCTAAGGTTTTAATAAACTCTCAAGCTATTATAATTATATTATTATAAGATCAGAATAGTCAGTTATACTCCGGTATTACGGCGCAAAGGAAGTAAAGTGAAGGCAATCATGAAATATTACCAAAAAATTAGCGGAGCATCGTGTCGTGTTCTCTATTACATATACGGGTAGTAGTTACGTAATTAAAACAACGAATAACTTAACTTAATTAACACTGCCAAAGGAAATTGAAAATTGACTAAGTGCGTGTCGGACATATTTTAAGTTATAGCATACAAAACGTTGCATGGTAGTAAAAACACAAACAACCTGTATCTTAAGCATATTTTCTTTGATTTTCCATGTAATGACATCATTATGCTCCTGAGTTTAAACAGATCCCAGAAATAATCATGATCTGCCTGGCCTCTTNAAAACAACCTGTATCTTAAGCATATTTTCTTTGATTTTCCATGTAAGATGACATCATTATGCTCCTGAGTTTAAACAGATCCCAGAAATAATCATGATCTGCCTGGCCTCTTACTATGTATGAGATCTGGCTTGGCTAACAGTCTTACGGTCAGTCTCAATAACGTAGGTAATCTACCTTTGACCAACTGTGAAATTAGCTACCAACAGTAGCTGAAACGTCATGGTTGCCTTACAAACATGACGTTCCAGCTACTGTTGGTAGCAAATTAACGTATCTACGTTATTGAAACCGGCCATTACTGGTTCGGCTAACTCTACTCTCATCCTTCGGCTCTTATCCCGATTTACTTATTGAGGTCGGCGTAACATGACTGTCTTCATCTATTTTAATACAACTCTATTTGCCGTCATTTCAATATTCACAAGAGGGCCTAGCACGAATGTTTTGACGTATAGTAACGTTAAACGTCAGTGAATAAAGAAAAACAATAATAAAAACAGAATATGTGCGAAACGAGTATCAGCGAAATACTGTTGAATTTATAGCATCAATCCTTTTTTTTCTATTCTGCCAGTGTCATGTTAAGGATTTAAACAATGACGGATGCTAAATCAATGATTGACTAAATCCTTCTTTCCTAAAAACTTTCAACCTGTCTTCCGTCGTCACAAGCGAATATTTCCATAAAGACCGAACTAGGGTTTATAACGATAAACTTTCACCTGTCTCGCATTCTGCACAGTTCGTTATACTCTCGTAGGACCAGTTATACAGGCAAGGGTTCCTCTTACTTTCCCTACCATTTCGTTTAATTCGTTTCTGTCATGTAAATTGTGTTATATCACTTTTATTGACTAAGTAATCTCTGTGTTGAGTTGATTCTATGTAATGACTTTATGACTCAGTCAATCTATACTTATATTATAAATTTGAAAGTTACTCTATCTGTCTTTTACCTTTTCACATTTGGATGAAACTTGGCACACGAGTAACCCATGTCCCGGAATAAGACACTTTTCATTCTGGTATAATTTTCAACTCTCATGTGGGCGATGCCCTGCCAGTAGGGCTTCGCCCACGTGAGAGTTAGTAGGAGTAGCTAGTATTTAGTTTCTATTCATCATCATATTTTTAATTTTTTACTATTGGTAGACAAGCATTTGACCACTATCTCACCTGATGGTAACTGATGATGTGGTCGAAGATGGAGCACGCTTTTCACTCTTGACTGACCCCCATGTTGTAGCTATTAGGAAACAGACTCTGGCAGGGAATTCCACTCCTTAGCTGTATGCACAATGAATGTGTTCCCTAAACGTTTTGTGCGTGTGGGTGGGATGTTCACCATGTACCGGTGGTGCATCGCCGTACTTCTTGTGGTCCGATGGGCTTGGCGGAATTAAACTATGCAATTCCATCGCACATTCCTCAAAATGCAACCGATAGAAAACCGACAGGCTAGCAATTCGGCGACGATGCTTAAGACTTTGGAGCTCCGACTCGACGAGCCTATCATTGCCGATGATCCTCTTGGCTCGTTGGCTCGTTTGTCATCATATTTTTCAAAAACATCTCAACAATGTTTAACAATAGAAGTATAGTTAAAACTAGGCACTAAATAGTTTGTTTCATTGTTGTTCTTCGTCTGTTTCCATAAAATTTTATATGGATCTCGATTATTTTAATATGAAAGAAACACGTGCTTTATTCATGCGGAATAACGTATAGCATTGTTTTCTCACTGAATTCATTCAAACTAGGTACCGAGCTATCTTTACCTATTATCGTAGCCAGTATTATGTTTATATATTATCAAAACCTCAATTTCGCTGAGTTTTATTAATTGCTGTTACTAGCTTTCCACGCGGCTTCACTAATACGATCATATCACACTCGAGAATTTCCGTTATTTTGTCAGTACTTCCGGAGATAAACTTTTGTAGACACGTACCTATCTTTACAATAGTAACTACCTATCCCCCATTCGCATCACAGTTGCAATCTGTCAAAATGTTATGTAAGTTATAGGTGTTTTTGTCTGACCGATTGCGACTGAGATGCCAATGCGAACGTTGCTTCAAAATTAATAGAATTGACTCTCTGGTGATACGTTCTTCACTCCAAATAGGTATTCTGAAATCGGCCCATGTTTAGATTTATCAAATAATCGTTAGCGTTATATATTAAAAACGAGCGAACAGGAAGAAGTGCTCTTTCCTAAATTTAGTTTACTTAACTAAACCTAACTTTTAATACATCAATATTAGCGTCGCTGTTTTATATGTTCTTTAAAAGTAGGTAAACTATATTTAGGAAAGAGCACTTCTTCCTGTTCGCCCGATTTAGAACGAAAGCTCTTCGATTTCGTCATCTGATTTGGGTCGATAGACAGTTTAGCACATCACATCATCTACTTTTATTTATTCGATAAGTTATTATTGGAACCAGATCGAATGGCCCTTATTACGAAACGTATCTACACTTGAACAATAGTCTTTCTTTGTTCTGAATATCAATAGTTGAACCACGTTCTGTAATAATATTATTATCTATAGCTTTTGCTTACGATTTCTTAAGAGTATATTCCGTCTTTCCGTTTCCGTATAGCCTGTATCCTTCCTTATGAATGTGACTATTATATTATACAAAAATAATTTTCCAAATCCGGCCGGTAGTTCCAGAGATTAGCGCGTTCAAATAAACAAACTCTTCAGCTTTATTTTATTACTATAGATACCTATAGATTTTAATTATCGTTTGACCGTCCCCTAGACTCCACTAATCTAGTTCTTGGAACTAATTCTTAAATTAAATGAATCAGAAGTGAAGCTTATCTCGACCAGCATAGCAGTTCAACTTCTTCCATGCCTACAGCCGTCTCTAAGCATTCGTCTCACTTCTAGTAGGATGTAAGGGCCTAAACCGATGGACTGCATATGTTTATATGCAGTTGATGTCGATCGGTTTAGCCAGGCGCAAAAGTGCAGTTTGGATGCAGTCTTTGTGGAACTGCATCGATACTGCTAACCTGCTTCAGAGTTTAGACCCTTAATGGACCATGGAATTTTCTAGATGAGTCAATAAGGAAACCTATAATCGCCATAGGGAACTAATCTACCTAAATCTACATTGCAAAAGAGTCCAGAGAAAGCTTAAAACCTTCTTTGAAACTCATGTAATTGTCATTAGCGTGTCTAAATCGATTTGATTAGAAAGAATGGGTGATGCAAACGAACATGTCTGATCCCACCATTTGTAAGCTTTGTCATGAACTCAAGAATTGCTTAGCTAAAGGAAGGTACTTTTTGAATTTACCTTCCTTATCGGTGTCTTATTGAAATTAAGTTGTTGCAGAGTGATTTATCTTTTCTGTTAGTGTGATTGGGTTTAAAAAGAAACCTAGGACCTATAACCTAAAAGGTACCTAGGTCACTATTTCCTTATCCTAACTAATATCTATTATAAATGCGCAAGTGAGTTTTGTTTCTTTGTTTGTGTTTTACGCTTTAACGCCTAAATCGCCGAACCGATTATGATGAATTTTGGAACGGATATAGATTGGATCCTTTTTGGTGGGGAAATCATCAAATGACTCCTCCCACTCTAGGCGGAGCGGGACGTAGGTAGTATCAGATCAGACTCTGACTGACTAAAACACACCCTTGAAATGTTCTTTGCGTTCCAGGGCCGCCGTAACTCTTTCGCACAATTCCGCAACCCTGGATAGATTGGACCTTGCAAGAAACGACTGTTCTTGTCCTGTCAAAAAAGATCCAGTTAGGTGTAATATTATGAGTATTATAGATTTCCGCACATTTTCACAATTTTATCTTTACCAGCGCTTAATACAAAGCACTTTAAGAAAACTCCATTTAAACAGTTCATTCCATAGTGCTGTAACCACCAGACAGCCATTCATTTAACGCCTGTCATCACCAAGACAACATAAAGGAAAGTCTATGTTTACTTTATTTACGGACCACAATGATATTCATAATGCAGCTCTAACGTTCAACGTAAGTGCTTCCCCATTACACGCCAGCTTAATGTAATGGTGAATATCGCTAATACCATAACAATGGTCCGAAAGTTTCGTTGCGCATCTTTCAAAGCGTTTTCACTTTCATCTACGATTCATTTCACGACAGCAACGCATGCTCTCGTGCATACTAATCGACTAAACGATGACCACTCGAAGCACAGCCCTATTTCCCTGCGGCCTTGGAGTTCCTTGTTTGAAAAAAAGAAAGGAATTGTGGCGGCTGTGGCGGCCATGGTTTTTGAAAAAAGAAAGATGTAGGTATAGTGGGTATAATTTTATAATAATAACTTAGGGAAAGATCATAGAAATAAGTCTTCTTTTTTCAGACAAGGACTTTTTCAGAGCGACGATCCCCAGATCGGGATAAGTGTTATTTGGTTTTATCCATGGAAAGGGTTTCAATCAGGAATTATTGAGTAGCAGCCCAGAAATCTTGATAATGCTCGGTATTACGGACCATTAGTTACTTATTAGGTACCTACAAAAGTCAAAAAAGTCAAAAGTATTATTAGTATATTATTCTTCAAAGACGCTTCTTGCGTTAAAATTAAAAGATACATTTGAAGGAACCATGTCTATAAAAATATAGCCTAGCAACTCGTAATGCCATACACTCGGAAATAACGCACTACTAGATATCCGCACTGGTCGAAATTGCTTCCTTGTCGAACCTTTTATAATAAATATTTAAGAGTATCTTCCTAATATTATTCATTTGTTTTCCGACCAATCAAAGTGACTTGAATATTTTAAAATTGGAACCTACAACAATAGGTACCTACGGTCTAACTCTTATCATCATCGACACAGTAATTACTTCGACCCTGTTAACTGCAATTACTCATCGAATATTTATTTAAAAATCCCATGAATCATTATTAGAAGAATAATGTTTGATATGTAAGTATTGTGTGGTTACCAAATCAAATTTAATGTATGTCCACCTGAGTCAGTGTTGCATGCATCTCACGTCTGTACTGCGGGTTGCTAAATAAACAATTGTTTTATTTCAATGTGGCAACACTTGTGCAAATGGCCTTTGGATAAAAATATTTTGGCAATATTTCGGGCTCGTTTAGAATAAGTTGGGAAAAAGTAATAAAACAAGATTGCAAACTTTATTACCATACCTACTCCTTGAGCATAGATATTGCGTCTCAGCTAAATTATGGAGCGAAGAGTTCTGATTTTCATAAATCGTATCTTTGACTGGACCTACTTAATGCCTGGAATTATAGGATGGTATTGATTAAACCAAAAAACCATTGCTTTTTATCAATCTACCAAGGCTTTGGGTACCTACCTACCTATTTAAAAAATTACAATGGTGAAAGCAATTCCTCGACAGGCATGGTCAAACCTGCAGGCTCCTTGCTGAAACAGAAAACAGCCATATTCTAGAAGTCAAAGCATCTAAATTGATAACCTGGTTCTTAAATCCTTTAATCACGCTTGTTGTGACTCGTATCAATTCTAACCATACAATTAACGATTGTTGTATGAGGGCTGATGAATCGATTCTGAATACTGAAATGTTTTTTCAGTACTCAGAATTGATTTCCATTGCCTATTGTTCCCTAACCAGTTGCACGCCATTGAAGTCGCTTCGTTTTCTGAATGTAAATAAAAAACATNCGATTGTTGTGTGAATCGATTCTGAATACTGAATGTTTTTTCAGTACTCAGAATTGATTTCCATTGCCAATTGTTCCCTAACCAGTTGCACGCCATTGAAGTCGCTTCGTTTTCTGAATGTAAATAAAAAACATGCATGGACGTATACATACGTATTTGGAGAATCTAAGGGTCCGGTTATATTAATAGGTGCCAGCGAGGAAGCTTCCGGCGACTGGGACCGCAATTAACTGGGACCCAGTTGCCGGATCGATTTAACGTATCATGAACGAATGATTATAGTTATATTAAGGCCGCCACCGGCAAGTCCGGTTAAGCATTCGACAACCTCCTAGGTTGAACTGCGAGGCCATTAATTAAACAAAGTTTTAAACATTTTTTCGTTTGACTGTACTGTTTTTGGCTTGATTAATAGATTTTTTAAATTATTTACGGGTGGTCCCAGTCGCCGGAAGAAAAATATTAAAATTAAATGGTTCCGGCAACTGGGACCGCGTTCTCGTCTAGTTGATTGCGATCCCAGTCGCCGGAAGCCTTCCAGCTAGGTGCACCGCATGTTTTCAGATCGGATTTTGAGTTTATTTTTCGGACTGACAGAATATATTAAATTATTACTAATAGCCCGTACCTACTGTTCCACTGCTGGGCAAAGTCCTCCCTCCATTTCGCGTTTTTCGCAACTTTCTTTCAATTCTTAACGAAGACATCAGGTCCATCTGTCATCTCCTTCGCGGTCTGCCTCGGCCTCGTGTCTTGCCCAGTGCCGTTTAAGTTGGCCAGCCTTTTGGGTATATATTTCTTACCATAAGAAGCGAATCTTTCAATGGTTTAAGGCACCTTGCAATTGATGATAGCTATAGGATCCCTGAAACTTGCAGTAGCTTGGGTATCGTCGCCATCTACCTCTAGTTATACTTATTAGCCGCTACAATGGGTGAGACGTAATATTACCTACCTATTTTACTGTTTTTTCGGTTTCCTACTCGAATTTAACGGATTTGTGGCAACACATTACCACGCTGCACGCTTCGCTCCCCGCCCGCCTATACCACGAACGCAGCCTAAAAGATGCGATATGCATTTAAATTGATAAACAGAATGGTATTCAGGACCGCATTCAGTTCATAAAGTAGGTTTATGTAACGCATTGTGACAGGTTAGGCAATAGTTCTGTCGCTCGTATAGAAAATGCTTCATTGTTTTTTTTTAATTTTTATTTGAGATGAGTTTGCTCTTGGCTCTAGTCTAGGTCATAGATGACAAAGACAAAGTCGACGATGGAGCGAGCTTACCCAGAAGAAGCNAATAGAGATTGATATTATAATGCTTCATTGTTTTTTTTTAAATTTTATTTGAGATGAGTTTGCTCTTGGCTCTAGTCTAGGTCATAGATGACTAAGACAAAGTCGACGATGGAGCGAGCTTACCCAGAAAAAGCCTGTTCAGTCTAATTTTGAAGAGATTAGGGTTGTATGCGTTCGGAAACATAGACGCAGGCAGAGAGTTCCACTCCTTATACATGCTATATTGTCCGCGGACTGATATCCTCCTTCCACATAGTTTAATTGTAGGTCCTAGAATGCCCCTAATCCGTCTAAGGTGTGGAAAAGTCATTGTGATCATGCTTCAGGATTGTTTAATTTCACAACCAAAGACTTTGTGTTTATTTTTCGATCAATTCAAAGCCATTGATTCCTACGGAAAGCAATGGATGCGGTCTACTTAATTTGTGAAGTCTACGATACAACGAGCATGTTCAGAACAGGCCTAGGAGGTTCTCCTTGCAGGACAGGCCGACATTCTGAATTTTAACCCGCCCCAATGCTGCAATTTCCACAATACCTTACCCTGACTCACCACAGCATAACAAGTATGTATGGATCGTCGCAGCAGGGGGCGTTCTGTAGTTTCTGTCTGTTACATACATAAGTGAAAGTTGTGAAATATTTGTTTGTATGTAAATATCCAAGAAACATTATTCTTGACCCACATCAGAAAATTCTTCACAGTTTAACAAGCACAGCTACCCATAATTCACCACAGTGTACACTGTACAACAGAAAGTATGCATTATTCATGTGTACTTAGTAGAAACTTTGGTGATAAAACATCAATCTCCAGACAATACGGATCTCGACAGCTTCACACGCAGATATCGATACATTGAGATGTTTTAAGTTACGAGAGATTAGCGATTGTGCTTTTGAGATTTAAACATTATTTTTATTCATCATTGTTTATTGAGAGCCCTCTTAGAGAAGAAACGAATTAAATATTTTCACAGCTGTTTTTAAATACTAAGCTATTCATCCAAATTACATATATATTCCAAGAGCCCGCGATGATCAGATCTTCGTTATTTTATAAAAGCCGAAAGTTTATCTGTTGTTGACTCGCTAGTCCTAGGCTCATTTCCCAACGTTTTTACGTTTTAAATTATCTATGTATTCATCCAAATTTCTGAGATCTACCATCAGGCTAACATCTTGATTGACATAATTTCCGCCGGCTTTTTTTTTATTTCGTTTCATTTGCATAAAAGGCAGTATTTTATTGTTAACTTTTATCTTGCTTGCCATTGTGCTTTTGTGCAACTTACAGGCATGTTTAATACGGCCTGTACCCAAGTTTAAGAGCTAAATCTACCGCACCAGCTCTCATCTTGTACCAGGGCAGCATCACCACAAGAAGTAATTAAACTTTCTCAAGTGAACAACTATTACATCACCATAACTCAGTGATTACAGCTTAAAAACATTTGCTCCACTAAATTACGTTTTTTTTAGGTCACGGCTCGGATTCTGCGTATGGGAAATTATAACAAAGGGCCGTAAAAACTTGTACTAGCTGAATATTAATAGCAGTAATAGATTTTAGAAACAATGCAGACAATATGCGTTTGGAGATTGATGATAAAAGTAGGTGTATGGTCTATTGGTCGCAGAAACGAAGGTTAATTCTATCCTTAGAGAAAGGTTAGATTGTGTGGTCTACGAAGAGGAGGTCCTTTGCAGTTTTCTCTTATTTAAATTTACACTTCACATAGCCATGTTAATATGTCCATGGTTTAAGTGCTTAAGTGTTTATGTTAAATCGACTTTCGACTTTTTTATATGAATGATGAATAATCGTTCTCCTTTCATGAATTTATTCGCAATAGTCAGTCTTAAAACGGCTGATCAAAACTGTTCTTCTAAGTATTTCTATCTAAGTGTCCGATGGTGAAAAGCTTCATGAGCGAGACAAGGCATAATAGTGATAAATCTTGACGATATACTTTATATAGACATAATTTCATTGCTTGATAGATGATAAAATTGGAAGCTCGCTTTTTTTCGGCTAGCCTGGTACTGGGATTTGATTTCGGTTGACAAGAGAAAATGGAAGAATAAAACGTATTGCGTTGACCCCGTGTGACATGAGCCAAGGGCAAGAAGATGATGATTATTGATTATATAAATACATGGTACAAGTTGAAAAACTCGTAAAGCATTCTTGGGCAAGTTTTGCAAAGGAAAACTTCACTGCTTAGCAATCCAGCTAGGTTATAATAAGTTAGTCGATCCGCCTCGTTGACGCTGCTGCCCGTCTCTGGGGACATTTAAGTAGCGGTACTGCATAATAGCACAGTCACCGTCATTTAGGTATTAGCCTGCGACCGTTCTGTATAGCGGGCTGTACTTAGGCCATTGATCTTGAGACTTTTACGGGCTAATGGCGTAATGGCCCTAGCCAGGTGAAGTTGTGAGTTGTTAAGTCAATAGTGGTGTATTGAATTCCAGAATAAATGCTAGTCTGTAATGAGTTCAGCGTATCTACCTTTAAACGAGTAATTCTTGTATATATGTACCTATAGGTATATATAATCTGAATCTCGGAAACGGCTCCAACGATTTTCATGAAATTTAGTAGGTATGCAGGGGGTTTCAGAGGCGATAAATCGATTTAGCTAGGTTCCATTTTTAGAAAACGTTTACCAAAAAAAAAACGAGCAAAGCTCGGTCATCCAGGTACTTCGTATTAACTGCAGAATGCATCTACAAATTTATATTAGGATAGGAGTAGCTTTCAATGATACTGCATTGAAATGCTAGCGTGATATGCTTTCACGCATCCAAGGAGGAATCAATATTCCTCCTTGGATCCGTGAAAACTTGACGCAATGAGCAGGTATTAGCTCAAAAAAATACGTAGTCGAATAAACAGAACATGGGAAGAAAAAAAACAAACAGTCGAATTACAAACCTCCTCCATTTTTGAAGTCGGTTAAAAATCAAGTCATTAGTTTCTCGGAACAACCATTTCTCAGTCACCCCATTCTATTTAAAACCCTAAACACGTCGTAAAGGAAAATTCCTATGAAACTTCAAAAAAAAAGTAAGTACGAAACATCCTATGCAAATGAGAACTCATTTCTCTATCACGTTTAAGCACTTGAAATTGCTAATGTGAATCCGGTATTCGCACGATTAGTGTAGGTTAGATGATTAGCATCTCTACTACTATTCAATGTCACGACCGCCCAGTGTAGAATGAATGGAATACATTATGTGAGCAATCATTTAGTGATGAGCTAGAGATTTGCATAATGAGTTGAGTTTAATGACTTTGTGGCTAGTTTCTGACACCTCATTCTCTCAACTCTACTGAAGCCTGAAAACCTGCCAATTTTTCTCGGGAAATGGCCATTACTCTTCTTACTAAAATAAGTTCAAAATGTTGTCTCGCTCACAATCGCAAGGACGATTAATTTAATTAAAGCGAACATTTTACTGTCAGAAGATTCTTTGATTACTTAGTTGATTTCTATGAAAATCTTTCTAATCCATGAGTAGAATGCCAAAAATAACCCAACCAACGAAAAAAAAATGCACTTCACGTTTCCAGTCCAAAGCTAACTTATTATCTGCCAAACAACAAATTTAGATGACGATGCATCATCTTTTGCAAGCTCAGCATCACACAGCATAATAATCACAATGAGATATTGATTTCATAATTCAACTCTATACGAGTTCTTGATCAAGTAATACCAGATACCGTTAGTCTTGTTACAGATACTGAGACTCATTCACTAAATGATTCACATCACTATGCTGTGAGATGAATTCTTATGTCATTGCCATTATAAAGTCGTTAACCTGTGCATCGTAAACGATTTCTATTTGAAAACATTGATCATCATTTTGTGCAAGGTCGTTTTGTTCGTTGCCTTTTGTGGATGTTTATGTTTTAAATTGTGAACATAAAATATATGCTTCTACTGTAAAATCACTGTTAATATGGTTGCTTGCCCCCAACTTTTAAGTTAAGAACTTGTTTAGTACCTCAATGCTTGACTTGAAAAAGTTCAATAAAAACTTTTCAATGACTAGTTCCCAGATCAAAAACCGGGAGTTAGATTTCGCTTATTCGGGGGTAAAAGAGAATATTAAGAGGTTGCCTGGTTCCTTGCAGTTTCGTGGCGTCTGGTTACTCTGATCTAAGCAATTTCCCTGACCAATATATTCATGATGTAGGTATAGTTCAATTACTTCAAGCCCAATCAAGATGCTTAAAGTCTCTGCCCACCGTAATTTTACGCAACAAACATCGGATGACGTCTATTCAAAAGATGCAAAAATTCGCAGGTTCTAGTCAATTAGGTAACATCTACCTAATTGCGCGCACATTTTCATACAATGGTAGGCTTTAAGATGGCTGATTATAAGTTGAGAAGCCATGATTGTCTGGTTAATTGTATAATTAGAAAATTATCGTTAAATAAAGAGCGTGTTTTGCATAATATTGCCTGCGTTTACTTCAGTTTTGTAGATTTTATAAGCGAAAGTAAGACGCTACCAGCTATTTATATTATATAAGACTTTTCCCATAAAATACAATACTAAGTACTTAGGTAGTTGCCGTGATTGATAGGTGTTACTTATCAGGCGGGCAGATATAAGTAGGTAGTACATACACATAACCTGGATTTCTGGGTACTTACTGAAAGCCTTAGCGTTTTCAAGTAACGTTTTGGAAGATAAAAACATCTGTTTAGGTTTTCTGCACAGGTTTTCTAGTTTACAATTATTTTATTCCAAAACACGGCATTTTGTATGCATATATATATATATATATTTCTTTAAATTTTATTTGTTCTGTATGAATCAAACATGTGAATCGCAAGTCGAGAGTAGTTTTGCCAACAGAGCCATAAAAATTGATTGACTCCCTCTTGCATAACAAAACAAATATGACGCAAACTGCAATTCGTTACGAACAGAGTTATTAAAAAAATTGGCCATAAACAAAAACCATAGTGTGATGAACCGTAACTAGGCCTTAACAAAACCAATTTTCAATTACAATTTACAACTGAGAGCGAAAGTGACCCATTATTTAAATAAACGATCCGTTACATGACGTAATTTTATGTAATAAATAAATAGCATAAAACTTTGTTGACCGAGACGATGATTTAGGTACATTGAGTGTAGCGGATTTAGATAGATTAATTGGGTTACCGGCTATTTTGGCGTTTTGAGTAGGTAGCTATCATTACCTACTTACTCTTAAGTCAGGTTGAAGATATTTTCTTCCCCCAGGCCTCTTCTTGAAAAGCTCTGTTTGCCAATCGGCTAAAGGCTTGCTGGCACCACATACTTACCTACATTATAAATGCAATCAAACTTAAACGTTTGAAGAGTGAAAATAGATCATAAAAAAACATCNAATGCTTCTTGGAAAGCTCTGTTTGCCAATCGGCTAAGGGCTTGCTGGCACCACATACTTAATGTGGTGCCAGCAAGCCCTTAGCCCTACATTATAAATGCAATCAAACTTAAACGTTTGAAGAGTGAAAATAGATCATAAAAAAACATCTACCATTTTCCCTGTTTCTGTGATTCTAACATAGGTGCCTAGGTAGGTAATAGATGGAGAGTTTATATTCGCTTTTCTTCGGCCACGTTGACACAACAAATAACCATCACAGTTCTGTAAGAAAAGATACAGCGACGCGACGGTAGATATACCAGCATCATTATGACCATAAATGAAATAAAAATTACACAGCAGTTCAATAATTAATTTTATTGACCTGCTGAATTTCTATTTTCCTTAGATAAATATGATTGATCGAATACTTCACCAAGTAAAAGTAGTCTTGTTGAATTGTTTTACCTCCGTCACTGTAATCAGAGATCGTTGCCAGTCTAGATCATTTACAGGATANACTATCTTCATTCATCTTGATTGAATTGTTTTACCTCCGTCACTGTAATCAGAGATCGTTGCCAGTCTAGATCATTTACAGGATAAGTACGAAACACTAGCTTGTAACGACCATCATAGTGAAATTAAATGAATGGTTAAATAGACAAATAACAATGTTGGCGAATAATATGCTTTGGGATTCTTGCGTGCTTCAAAGACGAAGACGTTGAATTCGAATATACGGTTTAGGTACTGTTCTTCACGTAGATTTTGCAAAAGAGATAAGCGATTGTGTGGAGGGAGCAATCGGGATGGCATGGTCTAACTGTGACTAAAGACTATGATTTCAGATGGAAAACAATAATGTATTTGCATCCACTATCCCTGGATTCTCAATTGTTAAAGCAGGCGACAAACCCAAAGACTGTAAGATAACAATTATGTATTGTGTAAACCGTATCATATATTTCTATAAACTATAATCGATTCATCAGAACCAAACAACTGATAAGTCGGTCACTAAAAGTGTTCGCTCGAACCACTCGTTAGAAAACATTTTAGCATAAAACTGTGATATCGCTAACTATTGGCAATCCTTTTCGTTGACGCATTCTGCTCCAATGCGTGCCTGAAGTGTTAACATGTTTTTCGATGATCGCTAAAATCTCTGTACTTGAGAAAAAATAAGATTTGTAACTGGGAAGCACTGCCACAATTTACGGAATCTAACCGAAGCAAAATGAAAACAATAAACAACGTAATTAATGTGACCCCATCTTTGTTCCAGATAATCTGGTGCTTCGCGGTGCTGGCAGTGACATGGCGGACCGCCAGCGGTCACGGCAGACTCATCGAGCCTCCCTCCCGCGCCTCCGCCTGGCGCTTCGGTTTCGACACGCCGCACAACTACAACGACCATGAACTGTACTGCGGAGGCTTCTCACGGCAGTGGAACAAGAACGACGGCAAGTGCGGAGTCTGCGGAGACGCCTGGGATGCACCAGTCCCCAGAGCACACGAACTCGGAGGCAGGTTCGGCAAAGGCGTCATCGTCCGCAAATACGCGCCGCTAGAAGCCATCGTCATCAAAGTTGAACTCACCGCCAACCACAACGGCTTCTTCGAGTTCAGAGTCTGTGAAGAACCAAAAGGAACCACCCAAGACTGCTTAGACAAATACGTACTAAAATTAGACGGAAGAGAAGGAACCAAATTCTATCCTAAAGACGGAAACAAAATATACGAGATGAAGTATAAACTACCTGAAGGACTGGAATGTTCCCATTGCGTAATGCAATGGAGATATATCGCTGGTAATAACTGGGGGGCTTGTGGAAATGGGACTGAGGCAGTGGGATGTGGACCACAAGAAGAATTTAGAGCGTGTGCGGATATAGCTATAGGAGAACGCTTCGCCACCACTACCAGACGTCCCAGACCTACATACGTACCCCCTGGCAGACGGCCAACAGTGCCAACCCCAGAGGAATCTACTGGAAGCTCGTGGTACGGCTTCGTGGTCGCTATCGTCACGTTGCTCGTTGCCATCGGCGTTCTAGCAGGACTCTACCTGTACTACTACAGAGGTGGCATTAAGATCAAGAACCTTCTGAGATCGAAGGTTCCTCCCCCGGCGCCTGTTCCCCCACCAAGACACAAAAGAGCGTCTCTATCAAGAGAACAACCGCCAGAATTAACACCACCAAAAATAGGGATGCTCCCTGACTCAGGATTTGAGACTGTTGACCTAAGAGCTAAATGATAGAAGAAGCGAGGCTATTAGAATAAGCAGAACAACCTAAGCTGCCTTTACCTAGTGATATTAAGTCTTGTGTGACTGAATTACGTAGAGATTCGACTGTGGAGTCGGTTGTTAGGTGATTAACTTAATTTTAATATAGGTTAATTCTACTTTTGTAAATTATAGATATTTATGTTAAATTAAATGTTATGATTGATGTCTCGACCATTCATTTACCGTAATCTCATGGCCATATACAAAAACTTTTGCTGGACCGGACCCCACACACGGTCCAAAAGTAACACACGCATAGGCCAATATTGGCCAATTTTGCTGGGCCTGGACCCTACACACGGTCCAAAAGTAACACACGCATAGGCCAATATTATTACCACAATCGCGTGTGTTAATCCGAAGCAGCCTCGAGACGTAGTAAGAAGATAATCAACTTGGCTTGCTAGAGGTACTCACAAAATTAAAATACAAATATCCAGTATTACCTAAAGCTATAGCGAATCTGACACATATAATCCCCCCTATCTTTATTATACTCTTTGATCTGACATATGATGCTAACATGACAGCATGGCTAGAGTCGAGCGAATGGCTGCTGCGCTAAGTGTCGCGGGTTCGATTCCCGCACGGAACAAATATTTGTTTCGTTCCGTTTTACTAAAAAAAAAATAANTATGATGCTAACATGACAGCATGGCTAGAGTCGAGCGAATGGCTGCTGTGCTAAGTGTCGCGGGTTCGATTCCCGTACGGAACAAATATTTGTTTCGTTCCATTTTACTAAAAAAAAATAACAAGCCGAAATATACATTGGCGGATCCTTTTCTTTGATTATTGTCAATATTTTGGCTACCTCTGCTCTTGGCGTGGCCGAAATCGGAACTACCAACTTTTTCTTATTATTTCAAAAACAGTTTTACAAATGTGTATCTCAGCTAGTGGCAAAAGACCCTGAAAGCACTCTCATCAGTTCATATCATCCGAAAGACGTCCACTGCTGGACGTCTTTTGGAGGCCTCCCGCGGAAGAGGGAGTTTGATCGATAGGTAGCCGGGTTGGCGATCGCAGTATAGCTGTTGCAATGTACAGAGAATGCTCCTGCCCATGCTCTGGTGAGTCCCATTGTCGCCTCTTACGACACCTACCGGAAGTGATGAGACATGGTCATCAGTTCTATTCGATTGAAAATAAAACTGAATAAAACTACTTATGGAGGGAATACCTTCCAGCGTTTATTATTTGTCTACACGGTTTCTACAATTACCGATTTAGTCTATGGTTTGGTTGGTTTTTAATGGCAACATCCAAACAAAACGTCACTGTCAATTTTNTGGCGTGGCGTTTATTATTTGTCTACACGGTTTCTACAATTACTGATTTAGTCTATGGTTTGGTTGGTTTTTAATGGCAACATCCAAACAAAACGTCACTGTCAATTTTCAAAACCACAGACAAAAATCGCAAAACAAACGTGCTGTGAAAAAGCCTAAAAAGTACCGAAAGGCAATTTATTTTGCGAAAAAAAAACTTTATAAATGAAAAATGGCGGTGCGGCCACAGCACATGCACGACGGTGGTATTGTGGAGCGTCGGTTGCGACCAATTTACGGTAATAAGTTAACTTGAGCAAGAGTTCAATACTTCAGACAACCTCTCCAGAAAAGGGGATGTTTTTCACTGAAAATATGTATGTTTATGACCTTGCAGACTGGTTGGACAATGGGAATAATAAGAAGGCGCTGCAAGAAGCGGAGAAAGTGCTTAAAAAGAGTCCTTTACTGCAGGCGGCCCGGGCTTTAAAAGCCCTAGCACTTTTTAGGTTAGGAAAGGCTGCTGAAGCGCACGTAGTTCTCGAAGCCCTGGCTGACGAGAAGCCAAGCGATGATACTACGCTGCAGGCGATGACGATATCCTACAGAGAATCTCAACAACGTAAGTTTTGATCCAAATATATATGGGAATATAGTCATGATCCACAGATTGACCAATAAAAACAGTGGTCAGATCATAGGAGATTATCTTATAAGGGATAAGGTCTTAGGGTCGAGTTTAGTATCTAAAAATTATACCAGTAGCATACTAGTAAAAAATCTAGGCATCAAAATTGACTGTGTAAAAACCAGAGCATGGTTAAAGCAACTACAATGATCTTTGATTCTGTTTCAAGTAGAAAACTTCATCAAAAGTAATCTATAACAGTTCAATTCCACTGCATGTACATAGAATCAACTCTTCAATTCAATCAAATGAATGTGTCTATAGAAATCAGATCATTATGCAAATTAGATTATGATTCATACAAACAAATCACATTTCAGTGAAGTACTGTTTAATGAACCATCTCATTTAAGCCTATAATCCTATTCTCAGATTATAGCAATTAGCAACACAACATTGTTATGTTGCTACCAGCTCAATATCTATCCATACTAATATAATAAAGCTGAAGAGTTTTTTTGTTTCAATGTTTTGGCCACATTCATGAGGAAGGCTATACAAGATGGGGAATAAATGGGTAATGTGTGTACAAAGTCACAGGGTAAAGCTAGTACAATAATAATAACAAAATGATGTTAGTCTTGCCAAAGGGTATTGTGTGACCCAGTTACTACAGATGGGCACTCACTTCAATATACTAGCATTCATCTACATCTGATAAGACTGAAAAACACCTGAACCTTTTGAGCGCCAGAGCATAAACGCATCGGCGTGCCCCCGACGCCAAGCCACAAATTCGCCATGCTTTTTGTCACATATTTGTGACGTTTGGCGTCCAGGGCATGCACTTGCTTGTTATGGTTACGTGACGATGGCGTTTAAAAGTTTAACCTAGTTTGGGAATGGCTTGGCAGATGTTGAATAAGGAACTGGTGTATGGTATAAAATTTGCACAAATAATTTAGTACAATAGAGAATATTTTTTATGGATTACCTCATAAGTCTTCAAAACCCTATCCAATTCAATCTGATTTCACTTGATATGATTGGTTCTGCTTGTTATTTCAAGCAGTCACAATAACTGACATTGATATTAATTTGATAACAGAAAATATTTTCAATTACCAATGCTTTTAAAAAGTAGGTACTAGGCTACCTATGTGTTGCGGAATTTTTTTGAAAGAGTCACTGCAGCCCAGGAATGGTTTTGTCAGTAAGAGTCTGACACTCCCTTCCGCTCGGCCCAGAGCAGAAGAAGTCATTTGATGATTTCCCATCTTTAAAAAAAAATGCTACACCAGCAATTTGCAATTTTTTTTTTTGTTGTGAAATTGCTTTCCTGGGGTTACACTCCTGTGGTCGGTCCCACAAGAACCCTGCTTTTCTTATTGGATAACAAGTAGCCTTTTAGCACTCAGTTAGCATTCTATTAATGAAACAGTTTTTACCAGAGATTATAACTTTTTTTGTATCACATCCCATTTCCTTCCTCAGTTCACAAAGTATGCATGTTATATGAGAATGCGGTGAAGACTGAGCAGTCAAGTGAAGAGCTGCACTCGCACCTGTTCATGTCATATGTGAGGGTCGGAGACTACCGGTCCCAGCAGCGCGCAGCCATGTCACTATACAAGTTTGCTCCCAAGAACCCCTACTACTTCTGGGCTGTTATGAGTATTGTTTTGCAGGTAAGAGACCATATTGTAATTGTTAAGTTTAGGAGTATTATATGCTGGTTTAGTATCAGAATGGGATCCAAATCAAATTATCCAGAGCTGGTAAAATTGATTACTCCATTTTTCGTACACAAAGTCACAAACTTCCATTCGGTTACAAGCTTGCGTAGAACAAGCCATCACACACCAGTAGTACTATCGAAACTTAAAGTTAAACTTAAAAAATAAAAAATGTTTTAGTTTTCAAATGATTAAAAATATATTCATAAACTCGAAAGCGTGAGAAGTAATAGTAACTTACTAGATGTGACGTAGGTACCACTCGAAACGCACGCGCCGCCCGCCGTTCGGTCTTTCATAAGCGATTCGTAAATGTTCAGAGCAAAATAAGCTCTCGTGCGTGGTAATACGCGGCGAGTGAGGCCGCGCGCATCGCACGCGGCGAGTGAGGCTTTGTTTATATTTTAAAATAATTATTTTTCATAAATCGAGTGTATTACCAAGACAAACTTATTTCCCAGAACAACCATTAAAATTTCACGCTGTTTAAACCGCCCTTTACAATAAATCCTTACAGCTGGAGGGAAAGGCGTTTTTTTTTCAGATCAGATAAAGCAGTCTTTTTGACGAGTTCGAAAATGTTATCAAACCAAATGTTATCAGACCAAGGACCAATGAATGTCCACCACATAGTAGATGCTTTGTGTGGTTCTACATAAAGAAGCAACAACTTGCGAGACCGAGCTCAATTTGAGCACCCCGCCCCGGATAAGTCTGACGAAACGAAACGGGCGGGTGAACTTCCTTGAATTCTAAATTGTTTATAATATTTATGCTTCCATTATCCAAAAAATATTAGCCCGGCGTTGAATAATCCGAACTTTTACACTCTTTCAAATCAGTTGGTATAACAAAGCAATTATTTCCCACAGGCGAAAACATCAGAGGACAACACGAAAAGAGGCATCCTACTAGCTCTAGCCCAAAGAATGGTCGACAACTTTATATCTGAAAACAAAATGGAAGCAGAACAAGAAGCCCGCCTCTACATCATGATCCTAGAACTGCAAGAGAAATGGGAAGACATCCTGAAATTCATTGAGAGCCCGCTTTACTCCCAACTAGTCCCGGGAAACACTGTCCAAGCCTGTATCCCATACTTAAAGAAACTTGGTGAATGGAAACGGCTCAATATGGTTTGTAAAGAGCTGTTATGGGACAATCAAGACCGTTGGGACTACTACGTCCCATACTTTGACTCCGTCTTTCACCTGATTGAGGAAAATGAGGAAGACTCAGAAAGTGCTATTGATAATAGTGCAGAAAAATGCCATGAGTTTATTTGTTCGTTGGTTGAAAGTATGACATCAGGGAGGACTTTAAGAGGTCCATATTTAGCTAGGTTGGAGTTGTGGAAACGGTTGGCTGTTGACGGAGACCCTACATCCCTCATTGGTAGCGGGCTTGCGTTATGTGTACAATACTTGAGGGTGTTTGCTAATAAGCCGTGTGCTGTGCCGGATTTGAGGCCATACCTTGGCATGATACCGCAGAAGGAGAGAGAGGAACATTGCAGAGAATTTTTGACGTGTCTCGGATTTGATGAAAACAGTGAACCTGAGCTGGTAAGTTTTATTTTTTTAACTTTTTGTTTTAGCATATTGAATAAGTGAAATTCTCAAGAATTTTCGTAAATGATCATACGACGCTGTTCAGTCAAGTCCCGGCCCCTTAAAAACATGTTCTAATGAAACTTTAAATTACCTTTGATGTAATTTAGTAATTCTCATGTTAACAATATTATACATACCTGCATACAATAGCCAAAATGCAAATTTATTAACTACACATGTAATACATAAATAAAACATCACATGATTCTTAACTATCCTGACTTGATTGCAAGTCATATGATGCTGAATCATGAGGCTGATATCAGAGTAACATTTGTGATATCAACTATTTTCGCCATAAACGTGTGAGCAAGCACAATAACTGAGATAACGAGAAACATTAAACTTGTTCTTATTTCTAATAGCACAGATCAGGTCAATGTTTCGTTGTAAATATTAAAAGTCACCCATCCAAAGACGGATTCCGCTTAACCTGGACATTAATCAGGCTAAGGCGATATGGCGAATATCACGACCACTTCCGAAATGCGCCGAGACCAACAGAAAAAGAAAAAGCATACATTGGTACTTTATAATACCATGTAATAATGTTATAAGCATGCTATATTTTTATCCTACTTCATGGCTATATAAAAAAATACAGATTCTCGATTGATGGTGTACTCTCGCACGTCTGAAATATCTAACTCGCTATCCTAAAACTTTTTGGTAAATAAAATCGGTCGCCGATCAAGACTTAATTGTGCCGACGATGGTTAACAATAGCAAAACGTACTGAATAGTGATAAATGATATTTATTTTGTAAGTAATTTAAACACTTTTACACGTCAATATTTTTGGGTAATTTTAAACTAGATGAGGCCGGTGTTTCCTAGCTGACTACCCTGAGAAGAAACACCGAAACAAACTCAGGGGTCAAAGTCTCTTTTAAAGTCTATACAATCGTACTGGTCAAACATATGAGAACCATGTATCAATATTGTGACTCTACAATATTGTCCAAAACTCATAATTCATTACCTAACTGTCCCCTAGGCCGTCATTACTATCCATCTTTTTCTAGGCCGACGACATCCAGCGCCACGTGTCGTGCTTGTCTGCGTGGCGGCTGGTGGCGGAGCCCCTGCCGGCTGACGGAGCCCTGGCGCTCGCCACCACGCTCCGGAGCCACTACTTGCGGTGTCTGAAGAAGGGGCTCATCACTTCCAGTATTACTGAGTTTTGTGCCGCTGACGCTTACGGGATATTGGCGGCGCATCACTATTATTATGCTGGTAAGTTTATGTAATACTTGCACTCTACATTCTTTGACTGGCCCGTTGGTCGAGTGGTTAGTGACCCTGACTGCTAAACCGGAGGTCGTGGGTTCGAATGGCTAAACAGACATGTAGCTCACAATTTAAGACCCACTAGTATTAGCATTAAATTAACACTAATAATAATGGTTCTATATCACTGGGTAAAGGATTGTATATTAACACTGCTAATATACAGCACTTTAAATAAAAACGTCCAGAAAACTACTTAAGTAATATAAAAAACTTCAGTAAGTAACGATATTTACTGAAGTTTTTTAATCGAAGAAATCGAGACTCGATTCCCATATTGGATACACTATGTATCTACAATAAACGAGTAACTCTCGCTGCGCGAGTCAGACTCTCATTTGGCTGGTTTTTGTTTTGTATGAAAACAACGGGAGAC
>NDFZ01003880.1:5556-17796 GCA_002192655.3 Mamestra configurata
TTTTTTTTTTTTTTTTTGATTACCCCGAAGCGAAGGCTTTAGACCAAATTGCCTAGTCTTACGTCCTTATTTTTTTGTTTTGCATTGGAATGCGGATTGATGTTACCAGATACTCCAAAAACCATTAGGATGTGTTACACATCCTAATGGTTTTTGGAGTATCTGGTAACAAATATATCGAATCGGCCTTCTCGGCAAGTTTCGAGTAACAGTCATAACTACAATAAAATTCACACTCAACCGAGATCGCGCCTGTTTCAATTATTCCACATATTTTCCATGGGCGTGGACACTTGAGACTCAAAGACTCAAACTACACCAATTTACATCACAATATACACAAGGAATCAATTTAAGAATATTTTAAACAGCCGCTAAACTTCACTACATATCCCCGCCAAAAACCAGATTGTAGACAATACTTGCCACTTACTTTTTATTCTCTGAGGCAACGATACAAAACTGTACAGCCAAAGCTGACGTAATTTGAAGGGCAGAGGTAAACGTATTTTATCAAAAATATCAATAAAATATGAATAAGTATTTTTCATGATTATTCGAGGAATAGCGGATACGGACTAATTTTCCGTAACGATCAGTAACGCTATTCCTCGAAATGGTTTTTCAATTACCTACAACATAAAAAATATGAACATAGCCCATTGTCTGTAGGAGCGTTAGTTTCTGATCGTTATATTTTTATTGTGTACTTCACTTGAATGTTTTTAAATAAAATATAATATTATTTGAGATCAGTTTTAATTGCTATTTAATCACAAAGTATGTAGGTACATGTATCTAGAAGTAGAAACAAGAAAATAGGATGATGATTATATTATGTTGGTACCTAGGTATTTTTATAAGTAAAAAGTGTGATTTTATAAGTATCTACCTATATTTGAGACAAGGTAAAATAAATTTGAGAGCCTTATGAATTAAATGCGCAACTACAAAATAATCTTAAAATGTAATTATTCATAATACTGACAAGGGTCAATGGTAATAGGTAGTAATTAAGGTCAGAAGATATCATACGACGAATTCTGAATAACTACAAAAAAAATGTTTTGTAACATCTCTTTTGCCAGCGTGGTGGTCAATATACTACCCGACCAGCACGGTCGGGTAGTATATTGACCATTCATGAAAATCCAGTTATATATTATGTATAATTTACCTTATCTTATCTTTACCTAATGATTATATAAGAATACAATAAATCATACTTTTTACGAAGTTACATCTAGTGACAAAAATCTAACCTCAAAGTGCAATAGAAGTCCGTCTAGTAGGTACTTGGAGGGAAAGATCGGCATGCCGATCTTCGCCATTTCCAGATGTCATTCTAAACCTGGACCATCAAAAAATTTACGAGAATCCCAAACCTGGACCATTGGGACTGTGCAAAGCCAGATATAGAAGACGTTCATCTTCAACAACCAGTAGGTATTTAAGAAACCAAAATTAACATGTAAAATGATAAAGAAATCGATCGCGACGATGTTCCTGTGACACTTATATAGTACCTAAAACAAGTTGATTTGACACAAGGTCCCGTTACATTAAATTACTCTTTTACGCATCTTGATGGAATTTTTTTTACTTTTAATTTTTTATCTCACTTCCGACAAATTTGTAAAAAAATCTTAATTTAAGTCAAATTGTGTGTTAAATGTATTGCAGTTCTAAATCTTGCACGTAAAATGAGTCAAGTGGCGTCCACGACCTACAGGATAGTCAGTAAAAGGATTAGCATTAGTTTAGATACCTACACATAGGTAATTAAGTATACCTAATGTGTTATAAATTTAGAAAGAGGTCTATTTTAGTAGGTACCTACATACTTGGATAAAGTAAGTTGATAGATCGTTAGGTAGGTATTTCTATCACTACCTAACATCTATCGTTAACAAGTAAGCATTACTGCCATTACTTTTGTAAAGATTATATTTTGTTTATTTTGTGTTAAGTGTTTGTTATGAAAAGTATTTATTCGAATACTTACCTAAGTATGACTTTTAAAATGAGGGTTACCTATTATTTTTTAAACTCAAGCATTATTCATTTATTAGTTCGGTGAATTGATTAGCTTTAGTAGCGAAAAGGTTACCGTAGTTATAATATGTTATAAATAGGTAAGTAGGTAGGAGAATATTTTTTTATCTATTTGGATAAAAGTTGGTTTTTGATCTCTTAAATTCAATTCCTCTCTATAAATTTCTTCTTCAAGGCAATTCCTTTAAATAAAAGTTGATATACCTACCTAAGTAGGTACCAAAAATAGTGAAATGAAAACTGTTTTAACCCCTGACTGGCGATCTATACCGGACTTACCCGACAAACGATTATTTTTGCAAATTATGTCGATTGGAGCCTTTAATATGAAAAACGACAGCACACATTGAAATGCTGTTGAAAGTGTTGAAACACATACGCGTAGGTACCTATACAATGCCTTTATTCGAGTAAACCGACTATTAATAGGGTTTTTCCCAGTAGGTAGACTGTCTTATCCGACCTGGTAGTAAAGTCCGTCTGCTTAGCCATTTTTACAAAATTCGTGTTTGTTTTTAATAAATCGATATCTATAAAGCAATTTTGCCGGTTTTTTAATGGTCCGCTAAATATTTGATCACCTAATTTAATTAAACTTGCCTATATATGTATATATATTATAGAAAAAGCAGAAAATGCCTAATGCATTAAATTTTTAATGAAGTCTTCGCCGAATCAAAAAGGACATCCTTGAATTAAGGTCAACGCCTTAATTCAAGAAATCAAGGATTTCCTTGTTGATTTGAAGCATTTTCTGGTGGAGTAGTAGCATGTTCTGATGGATTAGCAGCATTTTCTGGTGGATTAGCAGCATTTTCTGGTGGATTAGAAGCATTTTCCTCTTGATTTGTAACATTTTCCTGTCGATAAAAATTACCGAGGCCAAGACGAGGAATATTAATTATTATGAGATCCTCCTCTTCATCTTCATAATCCTCAGCCAGTTCAGTTGTTCTGAGTTCTTCTTGCAGTTCCTGATTAAAAGATAGTGGAACCATTTCTCGGGCATGAGGAAGAACCTTTGTAATTAACGTATCTAATGAGACGTTACGGCCTTCATTCTCCTTGAGAATTTCCACGCATAGTATTTGGACTTGCTTGCACCACCCACATGCAACCAACCGACGTCTGATGACATCTCTGAGCCTGCAACAAATAATTTTCTTAAAAAGAAATCTCAAATCTGATGCTGCTTCACATTCTTGATCTGTTGAACAACGCGATTTTTATTATTACTTCCAGTCATAACTGTTGGTTGCAAAAATCAGTCAAAACTACTATATACCTATAAAAGTGGTAGTGGGTGTCTTTTATTGTAACCATTCTTAAAACTTTTGGTAATGATTAGTAAGCTAACTTACCTAATGAAATAACTGATTTAACTTTGGTTTTGAGTTTGACTGCAACCAGACAAAAGTGGTTTTGCCCGATTATCAGTTTTGATTATAAAAGATTATCTACTCATATTATCTCCAGGTGGAAAATTAAGGCATATAAATATAAAAACAAGTTATCACAATTAAGGTTCTCAGATGAAGTCGTTCTTTTAGTTAAAGCCGCCTCTAAATTATACCTAAGTGTATAACTGTATATGTTAGGTACAAATATATAAAAATATATAAATATACAGCCGCTAGAATATCATAATAGAGATACAGGCGATTGATTAAGTTGATTAGTATGTGTGTTTCTAGGCAAGCTTATTTCTTTTCATGCAAATAGTTATGAAAAAAAAGGGTTGACAGAAGAAGGGACATAGCATAACAAAGAGGAAATTCTGGAAACAGAAGGAAAGGAAAACGGGGTGTACATGTGCACTGAATAAGTAAAACTAAAATACTGTCATGCCAACATGTAATGGAAAGTATCTTGAGTAGGTACTACTAGTACTTAGACAAAAAAAAATACAGATATCTATAAAAAAACTGGGGTAGCAGACCAGTCTATTTTGCCAAGAACTGCAGGGGTAGCAGAAAATCCTGTTTGGTCTGAGGGAAAAATTTTAATGGGCAAAGTGTCCTTCAGCAAGAAATTAAGACAGAAGGTAGGTCCACTACCTCACGAATAGCTAAATGGCTGGGTTTAATAGGCCAAAAAAGCATAGGCAGCCAAAAATAAAGATAGGCTGATAATATTGTAGCAGCAGCAGCACGAAAAAGCTGGGTGAATATAGCCACAAATAAAAAACAATGGAAGAAGAGAGAGATTTTATCTTTAGGAGTCCACACTTTGCAAAGGAATCAAACAATTAATCCTAAATATGTAGGTAGGTACTTTGGAAAGTAAAAAGAGGTGTTGAAAAATAAAGCTTTAATCTCAAGGTTACCCATTATTATTGTTATTTTTGGCTTATTAAAAAATAAAGGATTCCAGATTTTAGACCAAGATAGCCTAGTAACGTAAGTGTACATACAAAACTCTAACACTACTCAGAAAGGTGTATTGAGAAAATGTAATGCTTATGATTTATGTTAGTACCTCAACCGCTCCCTAGGTGCAGCTGAACGCTGGTGCGATATTGGTTTGTTAGCTGTCATGTTTGCCTGAAATTTGGAGAAAATTAATCCACTATTAATAAAATGTAGGAAAATAATATTCAAAACGGTGTTTCAACCATTGAAAATAAGTAGGTATATACTTTAGCAAGTAAAAAAATATGTTGGAAAATAAACCGATCTCCAGGTTAAAGTAACCTGGAGATTTACATTTACATAGTCTCGATGTAAATGAAGCGATTGAGATGTGCGAGGATGCGTAGCGAGGGATGTGACCAATAGAATCACTTCATATAGGTCCTAGCGCTGAGCGAGGCTAGGTAAATGAAGCGATTCTATTGGTTCTTACAAATACATCCCTCGCTATGCATGCCCACACATCTCTGGTGGAAACGCACCCTATGAGACCCATTGACCATACTTTTTTTAATTTAGAATTATTTAAAAAATGAAATTAATTGTGTGAATCGTTTCCCATTCTCCGTAAAATTCATTGCGATTTAGCCGAAGTAATTGTGAATAGAAAAGAAAATATCGATTTTTCTGTCACAATTACTTTTTATACATTTGTACATCCATCCGTTGTGTTGTACATCCAGCGTTGCCAGACGTCCCAATTTTAGCGAGATGTCCCGCTTTTCGGAGATAACTCGACCGTGCGTGCAGCGTGCTAAGCGCGGCTGGGTAGCACAGACGGTTTACTAATGTTTGCCATAACTTAAAATGCAATATATATTTATATACCATACTTTTTATGCCATAAAATTGAAAAAACGCTTCAGTTGCCATAATCGTGAAATTATCTACCTACATAAAATATTTTTTTCTAATTTTATTGGTACATAATATTATAATATTATTGGTGAATAATTTTAATCCATAAATTTATTTGCTACATTTTTCATTTTCAAAAATGTCGTTTTCCATAAAATTTATTCACCATAATAATCATTTGCCCATACTAGACAACAATGCTAGTTTAGTACAAGCGCCTGCAATTTTGATGTTATGATCATGTTAAAATGAATAATTTTGCTTTTAACATATTCACAGTTAATACTGTCGTATGTGGGTAAAACAGTGCATCCAATATAAAATTTTAAATCATATTGTTTTTAATGAAAATAATAATGTTATATTACTTGAATTATGTATATTGGTAAATATATGATTATACGGTATAGATTTTTTTATTTATAAGGAAATCGAAAAATAAATCTCATCTACTATGCATGCTTGCTTTGCAAAAGAGGAAAACTGGCGCTCGGCGGCCGTTGCCACGACGACACGCTCGCTTCGCTTCTTTGTATACCTAAATGATAAAAGTGCAAGTAAATATTATGAGGAGGGACGATTATAGAAAACAATAATAGTACAAATTAGATTATGGAAAACAAGAATACAAAGATAAATATTTAATAACTTCTGATTATTTACGTTTTTACTATGTACCAATTTCGACGAAAGAATCCCGCTGTTTTCACTCAAAAAGTTTCCAAGTCCCGACTTGCCAAAAAAAATATCTGGCAACGCTGATGCCTACCTATAGGTACCTATTTTGGGAAGAGTAATTTCTGGAAGAACTGATACTATTAAGAAAATTATTTTACCGACTACTTTTTATCCCGCAAATTTCGTTTTTTTGCGCGTTATATCACGGAAGCGAAACCGCGGTATAAAGGTAATAATTTTTTTTTTTAATTGTAGCGTTCAATGGTTATAGCATTGTTACGAATAATAGATTAAATATTTACCTTTTCCGTTAAGTGAGTACCGAAATAATTTAAGAATCAATAACAAGTCAAATTACAGAGTCAATTCAATAGCGAAACACAAATATCAACAAACAATCCCGCGAATGACCTCACCCACTAATCTTGTAGTTTGAAAGGGTAGAGCGATCGATACGACGCGACCACAAAGGTTTTTTACTTTTTTCACGAGTTCTCTTCGCCTTTTGCGCCCGGCGAGCCGCAGTGCCGCAGGTCGTTACTGACGGCTCGTTCATAGCGTCTAGAATTTTTATCTACTTATTATTCATTTATTATATTTTCATTAGAACCTCAGGTTTTTCAGAGTTCAGATTCGAGTTTAATTTGCTCAGCGGACAGCGATGCGGAATAACTTTCCCCCGCCATATTTTAAAATAGTAAGTTAAAAAAAATGTATGCTTTAATACTAATCAAAACTTTAACCGCAACAACCCTGGTACGAACATGCCACTGTGCCGCAACAAGCTGCGAATTCGCAAACGCATGCGTCCGCTGCAGTGTTCTGTTGTCAGTTAATTGAAATATCTCTTTTTGATATTATCTTGATTATTCATTTTTCTTTACTTATTTAATACATTTTTCTGAGCCTTACTTAAAGACCACGTTTGAGCGCCATAGGTTAGGATAGGCAGGATACACATTGCGCGAGGTCCTGGTGGCGGAATGGCGGGACAGGCTTTCGAGCCCTTCCGCCGACGTCATCACCATCGAGGCCATCCAGCCAGTGCTCGACCTCTGGCTCGGGAGAAGGCACGGCTCCCTGTCGTTTCGTGCGACGCAGGTCCTCTCGGGGCATGGCTGCTTCGGGAGGTTCTTGTGTCGCATAGGCAGGGAGCCGGACGCTCAATGCCACCACTGCGTCGACTGTCGGGAGGACACGGCACGGCATACGCTTGCAGAGTGTGCAGCTTGGGAGGAGCCGCGCCGTGCCCTCATCTCTGTGGTAGGCAGAGACCTCTCGCTGCCGGCCGTAGTTCATGCTATGTCGGCGGTGAGGAGTACTGGGTCGCGGAGGTCTCCTTCTGCGAAACTGTTCTGGCGCAGAAGGAGGCTGCGGAAAGGGAAAGGGAAATCTCAACCGCTCTCTCAGCCCGCAGCAGGCACATCGGGCGTCAGAGGAGGGGATACGCTGCCCTCTTCCGGTCCCCCTAACTGGGTCCAGGGGCGGCGGACTTGGGGATGTCCGTCGCCCTCCATTCATTCGGACCCGAGATGGCGGCGCGTGGTGTTCCCGTGCGCCCCTCTTTGACGTAGCGGCGGGAGTCAAACACCTCACTCCCCCCGCTGACGCGAGGTGGCCCGCAGAGGCGGGCTGGCACCAGCCGGGGATTACGGAAGTCACACCCGTTCCCGCGATCCCCGGCGGAGGAACACCGGGGTGGTTTTAGTCAGTAAGAGTCTGACAGACCATTCCACCCGCCCCAGGGCGGAGGACATCCATGAGGATTTCTCGCCAAGATCAAAAAAAAACAAAGGCAGGATACACATCACATGGAGCTGCGTCGGTCGCATCTGCGCGAGGTCTGGGTGGCGGAATGGCTCGACACTATCGAGGCCATCCGGCCGGTGTTCGAACTCTGACTCGGGAGAAGGCACGGCTACCTGTCATTTCGTGTAACGCAGGTCCTCTCGGGGCATGGCTGCTTCGGGAGATTCCTGTGTCGCATAGGCAGGGAGCCGGATGCCCTCATCTCTGTGGTAGACGGTGACCTCTACCGTTTGCTGAAGATATCATTCGTGCGTGTTGTGTGTTACATAATTTCCTTAGGAAGACCGATTCGAAGTCATCCATCTCCAAACCGACAGCGCCGAGATACGATTTACAAAATATGCAACGAAATGACAATAATCACACACAATTAAGTGCTTCGACTGTACGTGATACGTTAGCTGATTATTTTGTTAGCCCAGAAGGAGAATTGTCATGGCAAACAACGAAAATATAAATTAAGTTGACGAGTATACCTACTTACATGCTTCGTTTTTTTCACTTGGAGTCTTGTTTGTGAAGTTCTCAATAAATATATTGCATATTTCTTCCCAAGCCTTTTTCTTTTCGATTTTATTACTATACTTGTCTGACTTCGAATCCCATATCGCTGGACGACTCTCAATCTCATCGATAAATTGTTCAACCTGATTTTCGTTCATGTTTAGACCTGAACAAAAACTACGTGCGCATCGTCACTAGTCGATCGATGAAATGATGCGCGGCCGCAGCGCGGGTGTAGCGCTGCAGTCGCGCGTTTTTTATTTATATGGATTAACAAAGCAGCGCGGCGGCAGCGCTGCAGCCGCGCTGCCACCGCGCGGCTCTGAAGGCTCCCTGATAAACGATCTATTTTAAGCCTATCACTATGAGTCCTTTTGTAAGTTTTAGGTATTTAGCACGATTTAGTTTGAGGTGAAATTATTAATTATATCTTTTTTATTTTAGTACAACACGAACACACTTTTTACATGTTCACTTATTTTTCTTCAAAAAGTTACTATCAGTACCTACCTACAATGAATTATTAATCTCTAAAGAGTTCTTAACCTACCTACACTTGATGCTATGCAACCTATAATCTATTCAATTTCCAAGGACTTTTAAATCGCGGGCCATATACACCATTTTTGAAATTAAGCTTACTAGCATGGAGCGGCTGCGTGTTGACCTTGCTTTATTTAGATCGAGCTTCAAAATTGAACATTGTCAACGGCATCTCTGATTTTGATGGTCTGTGGTTAGCAAAAAGAAAAGCGGTCTTTTTTAAAATTTCTATTTTATTTATTTGTGTGTTTGCTATCAATTACTTTTTAACTGTTCTTGATCTACATGCATTATTAAAAGGTACAGTACGTTAGAAGATAAGAAACATCCGCTGAACATTATAGTAGGTATTAGTATGTATTAAAAAATATCAGATTTGTATCTTACTGGGACTTGAGTTGAGTTTCCATGAAAAATCATTGAATTTTGTAAACCAAACATTGTTCCGAATCAATCATCATCTACCCAAGTGTTCTGATACGGCCCTCTAACCCTTTTCCCAAGTTAGAGAACCCAACTTTGTTGCAGTCAGAGTCTTTCTAACAGGACGCAGCTGAATACTGACCAGTATTTTATATGGATCGGCTACCATTGTCTCGTAAACAAGGTTTTTAATATTGTTGGTGGCTAACTTCTTCGCTTGGCGCTCTCGGATCAGAGTTCTAGTGCAACATGCACATGCCTCAGTAGGTACCTACCATACCTACATAGGTACTAAGCACATGTTCTGGTTTTTCACACACGAGATCAGTGTATAGAGAATGGTGGCCAGAATGTTGCTATTTTCTTTACAAAAATGTACATATACGGTTGATGACTTCTATTAAGTATTTATTTTAGTTAGGTAGGTACCTACTTCATCTAAATTATTGTTATGATTTCTTGAATACTTAAGTATTTTAGGTAGATAGGTAGGTACTTATCTATGCTGATTATGTTACTTATTTATTATTTCTAGATTTTGAATAGCTTTCAAAGTGGAAAGTATATCAAGGATTTTTTCAAATTGAGTTTGTAGCAAAGAAAAAAATACGGTGACGCTATACTCGTTCAAATAGTGCCCAATCATGGAACAAGTTGGAGAAAATGTGACATCATCAGAGCCATTTATGCTACTGCCTGGAAATCCTGTAAGTATTGCATAAGTATCATCCTGCCTAACTAGATAAAGAAAAAGTTTGGTCTTCCAATGTTCGAAAGTAATCAACCAGCCAAGATGGGGTATACCAAGTAGGTATACCCTTAGGTATTACTTAAATTAGGTACTTATACTTCTTCGTCTATCGGGTACCTACTGGGGTTTACCACAGTTTCTGGATACCTTATATCAAGCGGCACGATCCTAGAATAATGGTAGGTAGTAACATATTGGTAGGTTAGGTAGGTACAAATTATAAATGCGAAAGTTTGGATGGATGTTGGTTACTCAATCACGCCAGAACGGCTGAACGTATCTAGTTGAAATCTGGATGGCACAGAGATTGATTGAAGTCTGCACTACCAAATTAGGCTACTTTTTATCCCGAAAAATGTTTCTTTGAGATCATTTCTAACATTCATGCTGGCATGGTCATTTAGATATATTTAACAGTCACGTTGATTTCACACGTTGGATTGGTTGGACCTTTGCCCTTATAGCCATTCAAATTCATATTCAAAACGTTCTTCACGACATTATGAAAGGAGGGAAAAAAAAAGAAGAAAAATTTATTATTTTCATTTGTTCATTTATTAGTTCGTTTGATCAGGGGATCAAACGAACTAATAAATGACACGTACCTACCTAGGGAGGTAGGTACGTGTTTTACCTGATGTTATAGCAAAGATTGTGGTTGATGATGGAACAAGCAAACAATAATTTAACCTTTGTACATAATTTAATACCTACTTACCTATATGCCCATGGGGCCTGGGGTAAAACTACAGAAGCACCTGCTACCATCCTAGCATACTTCATAATCTATTAAATTTATTCTGGACTAAGTATTCAAGTGTTCAAGAACTAAAGAACGCCCTATACGATCCTTAAATATTCTGTAACCTATTCATTCTTGGTTTAAAGTCTCCTAGACTATGGCTATGTCAATAGGTATCGGAGAACGTAAAATTCGGCCGAGCACAACAAAAGCGTAGCTATTCCCTAAACGTTCTGCATAATATACAACATGTAACAGAATAAACCTTACCTGAAAATTGGTCATTGAAATCACGAAAAAAAAAACAAATGCCCCATACATTTCTGTGCACATAACTCGACAAAAAGTACCTTAAATTCAAATTCAAATTATTGATATAGGGTAGGTAGGTACCTATAGTTAGTTAAAGATGTTTTTAAAAAAAAAAAAAAAAGTCCCAGCAATGTCCCGCCAGAAGGCATACCTACAAATATTAACGAAATTGTATTATAAATAATTTGTACCTAGGTACCTACCTACTATTTATAAAATTCAAAAATATGATAACAGTACAAAATCATTAAAAAAAAAAAAAAAAACAATTTAACAATTAATTGAGTCTCATTTTAATATTTTTTATTTTTATCTTAGATAATAAAATAAAAAATATCAAAATACAAATTGATCAATTAAGTTAAATTTGTCAATTAAGAAATTCATTAACGGAAAATTCAATCATTCAATAATTTAAAAAGATCGCAAAATACGCGCTTAGTCGTGGAGTTGCGGAAACCAGCCCGAGTTACATACATACAATTTTAAAAGATTTCTTTTGAATGATTTTATGTTCTTGTTGAGTACCTATCACTTGCTCAGGTAATTTAGATAATGAACAGTTTTGGAGCCAGTGTAAATAATTATGTTTTTGTGAAATAAAAGTAGTTTTAGTCTGAATCAGGTTTAATTTACAGGGTTAAATAAATACATCATCATCTGCCTAGCCTTTTTCCAACTATATTGGGGTCGGCTTCCACTCAAACCGGATTCAGCTCAATACCAGTATTTTACACGGAGCGGCTGCCTATCAGACCTCCACAACCCATTAACTGGGTAACACGGTGGTGCTTGGCTAGACTGGAGTCAGATTTACTGGCTTCTGACAATCCGTAACGACTGCCAAAGATCTACAAATGGCAGCCGGGACCAACGGCTTAACGTGCTTTCCGAGGCACGGAGGAAACTCGGTATGTTAAGATGGTCACCCATCCACAGACCAACCTTGGCAAGCGTTGCTACCTTGATCGACCCGTGCGGCTGATATTCTTTAGCCACGAGCGAGGGTTAAATAAATACATATTGTTTTTTACCTGGTGAACAGCTAATTTTTTCGCGATTTCGAAGTCGGTCCCATGGTAAAATTTGTTCATAATGATGTGTACAGTTACTCCTTTCAGGTATTGCCTTTATTCTGTTACAAGTTGTCTACG
>NDFZ01003880.1:17835-40299 GCA_002192655.3 Mamestra configurata
AAATGTCGACCATGTACCTATAGGTGGCCCATCACGTTCGGGCTTGTGCGGAATTAAACTGTGCAATATCTAAATTATTCTTCAACACATTTGCTCAAAAAAAGCAATTACAAAACCTGTAGGTACACAATGTTCGAAAGGTAAAAACTACGCACCATACAATGGAACGTGCGGTAAAATAGGTACTCTCATCTAAGTACCTATTTTACCGCACTCCTCGTTGTATAGCGCCGTGCGTATCCTTTACGGTTTTTTTAATTGCCATAACAAAAATATGAGAATTACACCAAAGAGTTTCAAATTACTCGAATAAATAAGCTGAATGATCGTACCGAAATTCCTACGGGAACGGGAAAAGGTAAACGGGATGTGCGCGTACGAAGTCGCGGGCAAAAGCTAGTTAATAATAAATAAGAAATGAGACGAAATAGGTATGTGGTTCTAATTTTCACCACGCGCACGTAGCGCCATTTGCAAATTCGCGCTATTTTCATAAAAGTTTTTTGAACAAATGTGTTGAAAATAACTATTCACAGGAGCACATCAAAAGAGATTATGCATGATTTTTTTATTTGCTCTATTGGAATACTTTTTCAAATATTATTAATTTTTCAAATAACTTTATCAGCGATGAAGTTATATAGCTACAAAGTTAAAAAAAGAAGGAGAAGCCCGACATCACAGAATATATAATAGTACTACGTACCGACATGGACTCTGACTTCACGGTTCATGACGCCCTACGGCCGCCATCTTGTTTATTATATCTATGGCCGCCATAGAAGACGGCGTTTTCACGAGAGGGATAAATATTTTTATTAAGTAAATTATTAATTTATCCCTCTCGTGAAAACGCCGTTTATTAGAAAAATCTGGTTTGTTTTTCGGTTAATTTTAATTCTGTTTTCAATTTTAATTTTGATTTTATTTTTTGACGACATATAAACTAGTTAGATATGTAATAGATACTAATACCCTATCCATAATTCTTTGAAAGTTAGACATACTTACGTAATAGTTATTTTCAGTTACAGTATCCCATAGTATGGCGGGAATCGACGGCCGACTTTACATGTCGATTATGCATGAAAACGTTTTACAACAAAAAGGCTTTACAAAATCATAAAAAGGCACAACATGACGACGACGGTAGTGATGGAGAGTTTCATCAGAAACATTTACCATTGAATGACCAAGTAAGAAATCCACGAGCGCTTGCTTTTTTACAAGCTTTTATTTAACTTGCAATGTATGTATACTCAATATTGATGCAGATATCTTCAACCGATTGAGCTGACATTTTGTATATATGTTCAGTTTGGATGACAATGCATGGTTAACTACGTCATTCTAAATCCAACATGGCGGCACACTCACGGTGGCGGACTAATTATTTTTAATGCACTCCAACAATATGGGTTTGCTAAGAATAACTCTAATAACTCGACTAAGTTTTTTAATGCTTGCCTACAATATGGGTATCAAATGAAAGGACTTACCGAGAATATTAATGCGAGTTTAAAAAGTAAGATGATGAACATAAACTCCGTCCAAACATTGGATGGTCTCCTTATTGAAGAGCTAGACTATGATGCGTTGAATGAGATGAACAGACTGAGATACGTGTCCACTGTGTCCAGCGATAACTAAAACTAAAAAATTAAAATGTTTTTTACTTTCCCTATTATTTTTATATGATATAAAAGTTTGTCGCGAGATCTACTTGTGTTGATAAACAAGTAAATTAAATAACTTGATGTGATTGTTTTCAATTATTAAAGGTGGTGTTCTGTGCCTACAGTAAAATAACAATACCAAATTTAAAAAAAATACTTTTTTCAAAACCTGAACTGGTAATACTGAATCTGGAATCTGATGTAGTTGGTTGCATCGAATCTGTGATTGAACTATAGACGCCACCAACTGCGTCAGGCTGCTTGAAAAGTGAAATTTTTGAACTTTGTAATCGTTTTTGTGGTCGGGTTTTTTGATAAAAGTCGGTATTTTGATATTGTCTTCACTGTGTAGCACCTACAGAACAGCACCCTTAAATATGACCACGCACTTCTGGATCACCCTGTATAACGAATTTAAAAGGAAAACTATCACAGCTAATTAGGCTTTACAAGTTAACCAGTTATAGTTGACCAAACTATAAAATGTAATTGGACAGTGAAAATACCGTACAAATTCCATTGAAAATTAGTTAGATAAAATTGTTATAGTAGGCGCCAGATAATCGTGGAATAACGGTCATTGACCCACCTACAATTATTGACATTTTTAATTTGAAAAACGGAATTAATGACACAAAGCTGTCCCGAATCATCATCTCTCGTGATCCTTAACATTGTCTAATAATGAAAAACGATTCATATTTAATTGTTCAGGTACCTATGAACAGTTATTAGGGAAAGGTCAATATACTTTATTCCACATTTATCTGGCGCCTACTATAGTTACGTATAAAACGTAGTAAATTTAAATTCAATTCTACGGAACCCTACACTGCGCGTGCCCGACAAGCGCTTGGCCGGTTTTTTTCCATTCTTTTAACAAAAAGCTTAGGCTTAGTCAGTAGCAATGAAACAAACTACGAAAAAAATTAAATCGTAATAATACGTAGATTCTAATTTCGTATTACTTTTGCGTAGAACATAAACGGGCTCTGCGGTTTCAAGTTCATACCGCTACACAAAGATACCAACGATGAACAAGTTATTGGACGCGATGGTTTCATTACACGCACTTTCACTGAAGATACCTCATACCTGATAATTAAAATTGAGAGGAACGAGATGGATGCTGACGCCGTTAAGCGATCACGACTCGATGGTGTCGTCAAAAGGGCACAGATGAAACCCAAGCTGCCCATCGATCTGAGGTATCTATATTGTCTATTTATTAAATGTTGTTGCAGATGTGTTACTGTAGATTTTAGCCTGCTAGGATGCATGGTTGGTTGGCCTTTACAGTGATTTAATCTCAGACAATGATAGGTACTGAAAACCCGAAAAGTGCTGCACTACCTATGCCTTAAAGCTTAGATATATTTGTTATACGAGTATTTATAGGTACAGTTAACAACAAGTATTAACATGTTTCCTGTGTATTAAACGAATAGAGAGGAAAATGTATAATGATAGGAACCTAGTGCAGGCATTAAACGAACCTGGGGTCTTATTTTTAATTTGTTTCAACCAGGGGGCCCTTTACTTGCACTTTTCCTTCGACCCTGCGGCCGGACCTGCAGTGTCGGCAGATATTCTTCAACTGCTGTGACTATTCGTTACACTACCGGGAAGAGCACACTAAAAGGCGCAAGGCCGCGCTGCGCTGTCAGGTGTGCGAGAAACGCCTCGATCGGGACTTCTACCCCTCTGACACGATCGCTGCTCAGCTTCATGCCACCAATCGGTTTACCTTCTCTTGTCGCATTTGCAGTCAAATATTCCTGGATAGCGCCGAGTACGACGAACATAATCGTATCGTACACGCTAAGATGAAACCGCATCAGTGCTCAATTTGTGCCAAACGATTCACTCAGCAAGGCGGCTTACAGCAGCACATGCGGATGCACACGGGTGTTCGTCCCTTTGTTTGCACGTTTTGCCCGAAAGCTTTTACGCAGAAGGCAGGGCTGGACCAGCATCTCCGGACTCACACCAAGGTGAAGCCGTTCAAGTGTGTGATATGCAGCAAATGTTTTTCGCAGTCGGTGCACCTTCGTCAGCACATGCGAACTCACACCAATATACAGCCGTTTGAGTGTTCCGTATGTGGACGAAGATTCAAACAAAGCAGTCATTTGAACTTCCATATGCGCTCGCACGTCGGTGACTCTAACCTAGCCGTGGAAAATTACGTGCCAGGGGAAGGGCAAGACGGTCAGATGGAGTTTTTTGACTTGGCCAATTTGCAGCCCGTCCAAGACGGAGACACTTTGTATTACACGACAGAGCTGGCAGTGGGCCCACCTGCTAATCAAAACACATTTTCCTATCAGCCACAAGTTATTGTACCTGAAAATGTACTTTCATTGTAAATATTTTTGTTCCTAGGACAAAATGAGCATTATGTTAAGGATTCGATAATTTTAATAAAATTTAAAATCTTTGTCAAAACATAGTATGTAATCTCAATAATTATAATTATTGGTTTGATTCACGTTTTACTGAAGTTTGAATGAACTAGAAAATATTGTAAGCATAAATCGCATTTTATTTTCGTCTCTCCTAATATTCTTTTATACCTATTTACTTAGGTCCAGTGTAAGTACATGGGTAATGCAATTATAATTTACAAAACAATGGTTTCATAAAAATCATATCCAAAAGTGAATGGACAGTTAATTTATCGCCTTACCTTTTTATTTACACGTTACCGAATCATTACTTAAAGGTGCTCCCTCACTTGGAGCATGTTACAGAGTCTAGCGTTACATCATTGAGGGAGGAGAACCGAGCATTATAGTGCGCAACTTGATGATACAATGTGAAAAATCGAACGATCCAGGTGAGGGAGCACCTTTAGGCAAAGTGGTCAACAATACCAAACCACATCAACATTACTTCTCAAGTAGTGCACTGTTAAGTCTTTCCATATTGTTGCACGAGCTTGGGGTTCGTGACAATAAAAAAGTCGATTATATAACCCAAATTACACTTTAATTTAAGACACTAATTACAACTTTAAACTCACTAGTTATAAAACACAACTTCACCACTTATCACTTTAATCGCACTTGAAGATCGCTTCCGAAATATTCGCTTGTATCGCAAATCCAATACTCCCCTGGTCGCGGGCTGAGTAGGTCAATTTATTCCAGGACCTTCTACTGTAGAAGCATCTGGAAAGTACTCATAACTACCGGTGCCGACTGACCAGATATCGAGAATGGTAGAATGTTCTGGCATAGAAATGTCTAGAGGTACTTGACTCTACTAGTTCTGCTACTCGATACTAGATGGCGCTAGTAGTAACTAATGTCGTTATGTACCCGGCATTTATTCTGTCGCGTAACAATATAAAATACAGAAGTTCAGCCCCACATTGTTTTGATTTCCTTATGTTTTTGCAAACAAGACAAGCTTTCACCCAAACAAAAATTCTAGGAACTAAAGTTCAAGGAACAGCTAGGACCGCACCGCAGAATTAAGAAGCGCGGTTTTCCCGGAAGAGTGCACTTAATGCATTGGAAGTATTAGGCGAACATGACGATCTTAGAATTCTAAGAAATAAAACAGACGTGGTGCACTGAAAACGGAACCGTATGCAGGCCCTTTCCTACTCGTACGTCGGAATTTAGTTTGCTTCAGTTTGCTACCTTCTTTCTTCCACGTACGTGTGTAACGTGCATTGCACGTGCATTGTAATTACTTCGGGGGATGCGTAGTAGAAGGTTTTTATTCTATTTTTAGCACACAACGCAGGTCATTCCAGTACTTGTACCTGTGACCTGAAGAGCGCTGCGATCTTAGTTGGAAATGCGGATTTACTTGGAATGTTGTCTACACAATCCTAAAAACATAGATAAGAAGATTGTTAGGTAGATATTCTAAGTAATTTTAGTGTCTCGAATGTATGAGAATAATTCGGCTGAATTCTGTGCTCTCAATCGGATTTATCATCGACAAAATAAACGAACCACAACTACAGTGTATAGCCGTAAAGGTATAAGGATCCAAACCCAGTAATAGGTCATGTATTTTCGTGATTCCTTCCTTAGTGCTCACCGTCGTATGTTCGTAATGAAAAGAGACTCGTGAAAAACAACATTATTCGTCTAAATTAGGCTGTGCGTTGTATGGACACATAATACCAGATTCGCAAATACCAGATTCACAAAATACCAGATTCTCAAGTATCTCATTATACCTACCATATATACAGTTGAATGCAGAATGTATTTCCTGCAAGTAGGGGCAAAACAATCTAAAAAACAAAGTAGGTATGGGTAAGTACCTACAAACATAACACAAAAATAACAATAAGTACCTACATCTTTTTGAACAAGAAGAACTAATTAAAATAACAGCCTCGGGCACCAAAGCCTACTCAGGAGCGCAGGCCGCATAGCACGGCACCCCAGCATCAACGACATTATTCATGGAGCTCTTATCACCTCGTATTAGGCCAGAATTGCTAAAAAATTACAAATTTATAATAGACTAGCGGTCCCGACAGACGTTGTCCTGTCCGAACGTTTGCTTTGTGTATGACGAAAAGTTATAGAAATCGATTGCAGCGCCACCTACCGGGTCCAATTGTGAATCTAAACCATTCTCGAATTCCCTTGAACACACAAAAAATTTCATCAACATCGGTCAAGCCGTTTAGGAGTTCAGTGACATACACACGTACACAAGAAATAGATATATTAAGATACTAATGTTTATTGTCCTTGATTTCGTCATTCATTTTCATAATCATTTATAAAATTGAAATCTATATTATAAATCGTAGTTTAGTTTTTTGGGTAGGTACTGCCTGGATAACTGTAAACGAATTTAACAATACCTAAGTATTCGATTTGTTATACATACCTGAATCGGTTGGTTTTTGAAGATGTAGATAATAATTATAGTCTATAGTTGTGTCAAGAAGAACTTATCCCTATCTAGTGGAAGTTGGCTGTGTTTGTAGGTACCAATTACAAATTAGAAAGATCTGTGACCGGTAGCCTAATAAATAGTGTGTTACAGAACTGTTCAATAATTTTAAGATATAATATGAAGCAATAGATCAGGAATTACATTCGCCTGTAGTTGAAACTGTGATTTGTGTATTGTGCAGGGTGCAGTTTACGCAAGAATTTTTGATGACCTAATACTTACAAGAGTGACCAACTAACAATAGGTACCTATTGTCACAGCAGCGGCAGGGTTTGGTGAAAGATCAAGTGTTTTAGCTTGTATTGAGGAAGTTTTGGAAGGCCAAGTGCAAGTTAGACGTTAGTTAGACACGGAAGGGTTTCGTACCATAAGGCGAAAAAAACACCTTACCTATATTTTTTAATTTTATTCATTTTTATTATTTGTTGCTATATCGGCAATAGAAATACATCATCTGTGAAAATTTCAACTCTCTTGCTATCACGGTTCATGAGATACAAACCTGGTGACAGACAGACGGACAGTGGGGTCTTAGTACTTAATAGGGTCCCGTTTTACAAGAAAATTCTGTATTTACCATCTAATTACGTTACTATATCATTTAAGGAGAAGGTTGGGAATATTACCTATCTCATACTAATTATGGAAAAAAAAATAGAAGAAAGATGTTTGTCCTCAATTACGCCGGAACGGCTGAAAGGATTTGAATGAATTCTGGTAGGTATACAATATCACATAGAATACTTTTTATCCCGGGAGTGTGTTCCCTTGGGATAACTTCAGAATTCACACGGGCAAAGTCACTGGCAGAAGCTAGTTTTAAATAAAACCAATCACGATCGAGAGATTAGTATGACGTGTAGCTTGTTTCTTGCGTCGAGATGTCGCTATCAATCGCTGATGTACGTTTATAGAGCATGAGTTCACAATAATCCCTATTGAAGTTTCGGTAGAGTAGGTAGGAACCTGCGCGCCAAAATTCACACATAGGTACATAGCACAAAATCAAAACAGGAACATTACCTAACCGTTGGTATCTGAAATATGTTTTGATAACGCAACGAGCTTCCTCCGACGAAATTAATTACATAATCCGAACAGTGAACAGTCAAACTACAAACCTGCAGAATATAAATTGCGGAAACGTATATTAGTTGTAGCGTAGCGTAGTTTGTTATGATATATGCGCACTATCCGTTTAGACAAAAGGTATTGGAGCGATGATGCGGCGTCAAAACACTGGAGCGGCGTGTGGGCACGGCATGTTGGTTACATTTTGGTCTCTTGTATATTTTCTTAGAACCGCGTATGGCACGCCACGAAAACAAAGGGATCCGCCTGATGGCTGCATCCTGACCGACGTGAAACCCTTTTGTTTTGATGTTGCACTGACCTTTGCAATGGCATCGTCTACTTGGTTTTCAATATTTTTGTGTTGTAAAACATTTTTATGAAGTAGGTAGGTATTTAGATTTTTAACTAAGCACAGTCGATACAATTTTTAATTTCTTCAGAAATAGAAATTGAAAGATAATCTATGTACTTAATATTATAGATGCAAAAAGTGAGTTTGTTTGTTATGCTTTCTTGTTTAAATCGCTGAACCGATTTTCATGAATTTTGATAAATAGATATCTGGTACTCTGGAGAGTGGCAGACTAATTTTTTTGCGAAAATTTATATTATATAACATAACGCAAGCGAAGCGGAGGCCGACCAAGGGCAAAACCTATTTTGAAATGAATATCAGAAACACATTGTTAAATTAAGGATTTTTAATAACAGACCTATGCTAAGGCCAACACACACAGAACTGGCCATTCATGTGTAAGTACTACACAATTGAACAAAGACTATAATATGCAATTGAAGGATAAATTGTTTTATGTAGGTTATTCGAGAAAAAATACTTTCAGGCTATTTAATCCAGTTACTACATTATTTATACTTTGTACACGTGGATCGCCCGTACTCATGATGTGGTTTATCTATCATTGGATCTTTCATTACAAAATAACGGGATAAAAAATTAGCTCCCTTAAAATATCGTTAACTATTGTAACACTAGCGGACTCACGCTAGTGCTACTTAATGTTATTATAATACATGAAACAAGGTTTGAGACTTAAATTCGTAATATGTTTGGCATCTGCCTAGACGAGCGCTGATACAGGAGTCCCATATAAAAACGAAACATGTTTTCATATTCCTAATTCAAATACTCTTTTACTTCTACTAGACGCTTACAAAGACGCTTACATCTACTTTCTCTGCCAGAGACCTGCAGCCAAGGAGGTCATCCTGACAGTATGTTTCTCTAGTTCTTTTAAAGAGTGCCAATTTTCCTAATTTTTAAATAACGTTCTCATTCGCATCTCAGTCGCAATTTGTCATAAAAGCCTCAATTTCCAAACATTTTTGGCAGTTTGCGGCTGACATGCGAACGTCGTTGTTTAGAAAATAATAGAATTATTGGCACTCAGATCTCGGAAGACATTATTTTTTTAGATACCTAGGTATAAACCTTACTACAAATAATGCAAAAACTCATAACCTCATAACATATCCATTGCTCGCACAAAAAACATTTGCCTTTTCTGTTTTCGAACCCAATATTCTCCCGACCTTATCATCTGTTACCAGACTTGTTGTAAAACGTTGAGTTTTTTTATTTTTTACTTGTCAAAATCGGATAGCAATTAGTAAGTTTTTTAACCTCAAACAGAGCACATGTGACGGCAACGCCACCCGTGATTTACATTTGTTTACATCCGCTGTCCGAGGGTTAAACGTTACCTATGACTGTTGTAAGAGTTGACTTACAAATGTGTGTAAAATAATAAAACAGTGGCAGTGGTGGATGAAAACAGCTGCTTAAAAATGAATTTCACTGAATTGTGACTTTACGCTGAATATTAGGTATATTATAAAGAGGAACTATAAAACACAGGTATAGTTGTCTTATTTACCTCCATAATGTAACACAAAGTCGTATATATATTAAATACCAATTTGAAAATCAAAAGAAATAAAATTCTATATCCCACATACCTACATACCTAGCTACATATATAAACCTAGTACCTACCTATACTCTCCTTCTGGGGTAGTTGGGTAAAAAAATAATCTTGATATTATACGTAGGTACCTATTATAATAGATTTAAGCCTTCTAAAATGATATTATAATATGGCTCACTTTTGGCACGTGTAGGAAAAAAACACATTTGCTACAGAGAAGCTAGTACCTAAGTACTTTACTGTACTTGGCACATTTTTCGATTCTGTTCTTACTTATTGCGGATTTTCTTAATAAATAAAAGAAAAATAAAATAGCCTAAATACTTAAGAAAATTTTAGCTATTTTGAGAAAATATATATCTCAAAGTCTCGCTAACTCGAAAATAGCCAAATCTAGATAATTATGTTTTTTGGGGTCAAAATCGTAAAACAGACCGAGAAAGCACTCAATTAGCAGCCAGCCTGTATAATTTATGGTATAATAAGTTACGGATAGTCACTTGAAATAACGTTGACAAGCAACCGTATTTCAAATCTAATCTAACCTCATTTCAAAACAAATAACCTATTTTCATGTGATCTAATGTTATATTTCATAAAACCTTAATTTGCTCTAATAACATTTAGTATAACGTTTATTTCATATAATTTTTAATTTCTATAATGCTCTCATTTGACTAAATGTTCATATTAACTAATTTTCTAAGGTAACGCACCGTCTTGAGAAAAACTCAGTATTGTAACCTAACCTCAAAACACTAAAGTTGCTTCTGCATTCATCTCTGGCGCTGCGGGAATAGCAACCCCTTCTGGTAATATAATGTATTTAAAAAAATAAATTAAATTAGGTCATTATTATGATCATTAGCACTTTTGTTATTATTTCAAACGTTACACACCCATAGGGGGCGTACTCGTGTAGGTATATTATGAAGAACACAAGTTTTTGAATCGCTATAATTCATTTCTGCGAACTTTGGTTTTGTTTTTTTTTTGCAGTTGTTCGATGGGGACTTTTCACATTCCATTTATAATGGTGTCCCCAACATCTGTACCAATTTTTACCTCTATGCGAATTATAGTAACCTTGAATGTCTATTTTGACCGGACCATTATATTCATTGCAGTTATACTTTGTCCAGGATCCAGCAGACAGTTTTACCCGACTACCCCAGTAGGTTTTTACCGTATACCACGATTTATTATCCGTAACAATTCTTAGCTCTATGCGAATTATTGTAACCTTAGCGCAATTAAATGAGCTGACTTGAACGGACTGTACATTTCCAATAACAAAATAGAAGATTATGCGATCGACAGTATTCATTTGTATATTGGGTACATTAACAAATAGCCCACAAGACGCTAAAACATATCCATCAAACTCACATTCCTTTTAGTAATAAACTTGATATTAAACGATGACAGTAGTCTGAACGACTAACGCAACTACTTAGAGTACCTACATTGTCTTCTTGGGCGGCGTGAACAAAAAGCATACGAGATTTAAATTCCCCCTAACTCCTTTCAAGTTGCCGTCGGCCGATGGTGTTGTTTACATTCACGGGCCGTTAATGGATTCAGTTCCATGCAAATGTAGGCGTACTGATAGAAGTACCTACGTCTAATATTACTCGGGCCGAGTCGGGCCCATTATACGAGTACACACGCGGGGATTTTTAAAGTTTGGACGGTTGGTATAATTAGTTCCACTTGATGATGGTTCATTTATGCGATTTAATTTCATCTCTGTAGGTGCAGATAGGTACCTGGACCGATGTCCTGGTGAGGGTCGCGGGTAGCCAATGGATGCGAGACGCACAGGACCAGTTGTTGTGGCGACACTCGCGTACCTAGGTAGGTACGCGATCGCGTTGTTTATTGAAGTTTGCAAAACCGCGTAACATGGTTGTCGCATTGTCACGTCGCACCTGACTGTGGGAGCCAATACAATAAACGACCGCAATCGGTCGAAAATACGTCTTTTTTTTAAGGATGGGATTTCATCAAATGGCTCGTTTCGTTCTGGGCGGAGCGGAAGGGAATTTCAGACTCTTACTGATTAAAAAATATCCGTGTTCCTCCCAATCCCCTTTGTGTTCCCGGGGCCGCCATGACTCCTTCGAACAAATTCCGCAACTTCTAAGTTTGCTAACATCACTTTGAGGCGCGCGTGGAACTCAACGGGCCGTAAATCCAGACCTGCCAGTCGATTCTGTCGACATGTCAAAGTAAAGTCTTGGTTGAAGTGATCACGAGGTGAGCTGTCAGTCCATATAATCAAGATGTCACGTGATCACGAAGAGAGCTGTCTTCATTATGTGGTTTGCCTCTCCCTCACGTGGCCCCCTCCTCCTTCGCTAGCATTAATTCTTCGCAGAAGGAGGTGACTGCTTCCCATGCCTCTTCGCTCTGGACCATGGATAGAACCAGGGCCGGACGCGAGAGGTCGCCGCCGCCGATCGCGGACATGGCGCGGCGGTGCTCCGCCCAAGGAGGGCAGACCACCGTATGCTCCACCGTGGTCTTCGGGCGATCCTCACAGTGATGACACCTGGGTGAACCTCGACCTCCCGCTGAATCCGAAACAGGTAGGTCCCCGAAACAACTACCGCCTCAACGTACCTAAGCGCCCACACTAGGGTTGCCAACGTTTCTTCGACAAAATACAGTATTTTTCAAACTAAGCTATAAAAAATACCTATAGTATATTTTTTGGAAGTGTACTTAACACTCATAAAAAATAGTATTTTATGGAAAAAGCAAAAAAAATACAAAGATTGAAGTTACTTTTTTATTTTTATCAAAGCTAGTTTTGTTTGCACTTGCATTTTTTACATTTTAAACCGACTTCAAAAAGGAGGAGGTTATCAATTTGGATGTTTATATATTTGTATGTATTTTCGGAATAACTTCGTCATATATAAACGGATTTGCACAATTATTTTTTTATTCGAAAGAGGTTTATTCCGAAATGGTCCCATTAAATTTCGTAAAATGATGAACTTCGTGAATGAAGATATACAGCTAAATAGATTTGAACTGGTTGGAATTTTTGGGTGATAGTTAGCAATAAAAAGTGAAAAATAAGAAACTTTTTACAAAAAAATACAACCGACTTCCAAATAAAACCAACTACAAAGTAGAAAATAACTTCCATTTTCGAAGTCGGTGTCAAAAAACGAATAAACCACACGAGCAACACCGACTTCCAAAATTGAAGTTATTTTGTACTTCGGAAGACGGTTGTCATTTTTTGTAAAAAAGCTTTTTGTCTAAAATTAAAGTGTCATAAATTCATTATATGCTTAATACATTTCATTTTAAATTCATGTAAATCAAAAGCTTATTTTTTACTAGCTGCCGCACGCGACTTCGCGCGCGTGATTGTCTAAAATTGTCCCAAGGGAACATACTCCCGGGATAAAAAGTCCTCGTATCTTATGTGTTATTCCAGACTATATCTACCTCTGTGCCAAATTTCATCAATATCCGTAAAGCCGTTCTGACGTGATTGAGTAACAATCATCCAAACTTTCGCATTTATAAAATTATAGTATATAATATAGTATTGATATACTACGTCTGTTTCTTTCTTCTCGCCTCTTCGAATTCTTAGAGAAAAATATCATTTCTGTGAACGACGATTCTTTCTTCAGTTCGACTATACACGCTACAGCATCAGTCAAAAGTTAATGCAAAGGTATATTCATAAATATTTAACTTGAAAGATTTGTTTGTTAGATTTCGCTGTTGAAAATGTAGTATTTTGCGTAACATACGTTTCTTCAACAGTTTAAAGTACGCAGACCCGAAATACAGTACCATACTATATATTATAGTACGGTTGGCAACCTTGGCTTCATAAAGGGCCATGGACCGCACCGAAATACGTCTAACTTGAGCTTGCGAGTTAGTAGTTAACTCGTCAAGTGCCCAGTGGCCTTAGTGCGAGTTTTTAAGTTTAGCCTCAACGTTCGCTAATGTCAAATTGTATGAAAAAAAGGTCTTCCGTTATTGTCACCAGACGGCGCTTAAGCCTTTGCTACACGCTCAATCTTATTTGCACCAATTCTTGTTTGTGCAAGCAAACATGTTTGTTAAGACGTCAAAACGGTATACCGTACAAATGGCTAGCACACCATGCAGTTTTTGCGCCAATTGTTTACGCTAACGCGATCGAGAACGTTATAAAACTCACACTAAGGCCCCTGCACTTACATTTCTGGTGAATGGATTGGATAAAAGATCTTTAACTTTAACTGACATTTTATTTTTAACTGATGGTACCCCTAGAATAAACTTTTTCTAAGAACAGAATCAAGAAAGCAGATAAAAATAATTTATTTATTTAAAATTCGTCTGTGTTTATACTTAGTTAGAATTTTGCTAGATAATCTCTGGTCTAATCTACCCAGTCAAAACGAGTTATCAAAAGTATTTGCAGGTGTTTAATAAATCTTTTATAGGTAGTTAGTTGCTCTCGCTTAATACAAAACGAAAATAAACTAGATACCTAAGTAGACGTTACGTTAGAAAGCAATTTTAATGAAACGTTTTTACGTGGACCAAGGTGATTTTTTATACTGAAAATATTTACTCTTAGAATTTCATTATTCCCTTGAAAACTTTGAAATAAAATCACGTAAACCTCAAGTGAAACAAAACTCTGAAAAGAAATTATATGTTTGAGCCATTTGGGGATGAAGCAATAGGATATTGGTTCACATGACATCAGCAAGCAGTTAGACGACTCCTCACGTGACCAGAAGGCTGGCCCTGTTTTTCGGCTTAAGAATAATTAGCATTGCCATTCAACGTGGCAACGGCGTTTTAGGATTGACAGCGATGTGAACGAATTTTCCCCTCCCCCTTTATGATTTTTATTAACCTACAAAAACCATGTATTTTAAAAGTTTGACTTTTTTGCAAAAAAAAAACTTTTTTTTTAAATTCAATTGATTAGTTTTCAAACTCTAATGCTGTTTGACAGCATCGATAATTGTTTTATAATATCTTCAGCTACGTATTCTAGTCTAGTTGGCATAAAACATCGATATCCCGCTGTTTTCTTTGGAATAATGTCGAGACGACACAAGCACTTGCACTAGCAAGTGATTGTGTTTTTCTTCCCCCGAAATTTAATCACTAGGCACACTTGAAGCTGACATTTGCAGCGAGCATGTTATGTTACGCCGCTTTTTAAATCAGGGGGTAGTAAAGACCAGTATCCGCGTTGCCAGTGTTCAGCAAAGTATTTGAAAAAGTAATGCTAAATCAGATGCACCAACGAACGTTGTGGGTACTACTGACGCTGGTGTTTCCTTATTAAACATCTTTAATGCGTGGGAAGAGGCACACGATGTCATAGGTATCTTTTGTGATCTATCTAAGGCGTTTGATTGCGTTGATCACGAAACATTACTCCGGAAGGTAGGGCATTACGATCTAGGCAAAACAGCGTTAAACTTAGTAAAATTCTATTTGAATAATATACAGTAATTAGTTCAAATATAAGGTGTCCATTCGTCGGGATTAAACGTGAAAATGAGCGTCCCCAATGGCACGATTTTAGGTCCTTTTTTTAATTTTTGGGCATATTTTAATGATTCACCCTATTGATTGCAAAACAAACTAGACATGGTCTTGTTTGCCGATGATACTTATTTGATTTTTAAGAGAAATAGACGTAGTAATAATCATGACGACGTAAATAACGCCCTTCTGCAGGTCCATAATTGGTTCCCTGCTAATAATTTGGTTTTAAATGGAAAAAAACGAATGGCATAAGATTTGCCTTACCAAACGTTAAAAGTAGTGATTATGACATAGTATTGAAACGGTGAGAAACTCGAATTCGTCAATAGAACGGTATTCCAGGGGATTACGCTCTACTCTAGGCTACAATGGGGTCCTCATTTAGCTTCTCTTGCAGGACGGCTAAGTTCAGCAGCATATGCTGTTAGAAAAATCCACCAATTTACCGATGTTGATACCGCGAGACTAGTCTACTTTAGTAACTTTCATAGTATCATGTCTTACGGTATATTACTATGGGGACGGGCTGCAGACATCGAGTCTTTTTTATTCTGCAGAAAACCATCAAAGCCATTACAAATAAAATGCTTGGCTCAATGCTGGTCCTGCTCCACAGCCACTAGAGCCTCAAACTAAGATTAGTAACAGATGTTAGCATTTGAAAANTTAGAAAAATCCACCAATTTACCGATGTTGATACCGCGAGACTAGTCTACTTTAGTAACTTTCATAGTATCATGTCTTACGGTATATTACTATGGGGACGGGCTGCAGACATCGAGTCTTTTTTATTCTGCAGAAAACCATCAAAGCCATTACAAATAAAATGCTTGGCTCAATGCTGGTCCTGCTCCACAGCCACTAGAGCCTCAAACTAAGATTAGTAACAGATGTTAGCATTTGAAAATATTGTTGGACCGGCTGAAGATACCAACGCAATACGAACACAATAACACACTACGCAACGCAATATTTCTTTGTATAGACTCAATTTATTTAGCATTGTATAATTTTATGCATTAACGCCACACGCGTGAGTACTATGTACAGTTTACATTAAACTTAAACTATAACTATCAGTTTTGGGTTTTTTTCGACTTAAATGAATGGCTGATGGTGGTGCATGCGTTGGATCATTTGGTTCCCTTCAAAAAGGTTGAGCCGAATGGTGCTAGTGCATGCATCATGTTCGTGAACGGGCGCCGTCACATGGGAGCTGAGACTGGTAATTTTTCGGCTGCCACGGTTTATTTTAATTGTTTCTTTCACTCCGGCCGCTTTTATACTGAACGTCTTTTACATCGTTCTTACATACCTATACGTATAATATCAACATGAATTATGTTACCATAACTTTGTAAAAAAAATCCGTGGAGTTTCTTGCAAATTTTTCTCCATAGAGATCTACGCTTTGGAACGTGCAAATAGCTAAAAAAATAAAACTATGGAGTTTCTTGTCCGGTCTTCTCCATAAGAATCTACCTTTCCGAATGGACAGTAGAGTCACTTTATTAATGTAATATTATTATTTTACTGAACTGTAAATGATGATGTTCAAAAGTGCCGTTTAATGGCCTAATTGAAATAACGTTTTGAATTTGACTTTTGAAACAAATAAATAAATAGTTCAGGTAATTTTAGACATTCATCGCTCAAAAGGATGAACTACAAGAGGCAGACATTCAGATCTAATACTCTAAAAATACTCCTCAAAATCAAACCCCAGTATGTCCACTACTTTATCAGAGTATTTGCGCCAGGGGAGGAGGTACAGGAGAAGTTCTTCCAAATCCTTCACCTTACTTTGTGACATCTGCGTAAAATCACTTTGATGGAGAGCAAACCTGTTCACTTAATTGAAATAAAACTCTTCATACTATTAAAATAAAAAGTATAATCACAAACTAATATAAGTTGTACCGAACCACTTGTCACATTGATTTAATTGCTAGGTAATGCTAGTTAATCTATTTAGACTCATTAGGTAAAAGTTTGAAGAAGTATTCAATTTCCAATTCTCCGTCTTCAGGCAAATCTGTACAATGTACAGCATTATGCACAACTGTCTTTCCATACAAGGCTCTTATGGAGTTCGGGTATAGTTGGCGGCAAACAGTCTGTAATTTTATAAATCTTCGTATTAAAATATAAACACTAACATCGGATTCAAACTGAAGTTTTACTTGGTAGAACTAAATTGCAAATAGCTGAAATATCGTTGGAATGAGAAGGGAGGCGTTATATGGAAATAAAATAAAAACGACTCAAACTTACCGGGTCTCGAGGACCACACAATTTCCTGAATTCACAAACAACGTTCACACTAGGATCCTTACATTTAACTTCTAATGCTATACATTTTCCTTCAGCCAGTTGTCTGCACATTGGCTGAAACAAAGCGCTATATTTGTTCGAAACTATACCTACCTGCGACGGAGCCCAAAGAAAATATTTTCGACTGACAAAAATAGTTTTTAGCTTTAATTGCCATCTTCTAACAAAATTCAAGAGCGAGCGAAGCGAGCTAGAAAGTTGGAGCAACCTGACTTAATGAGGTCAAGAATTCATTGAGCGAGCGAGCGCTGCGCTGTAGGGTATAAAGTATGAGCATCCTGATTGGGTTGGTTAAACTTCTTTGAAGGGCAAGCTAAGCTAGCTCGAATCAAGAGCGACTTTACTGGGATAGGTTAATACTCTGAGGTTCAGGCCAGTAGGTATGGTTGTTATGGCTACACCGCAGTTGCTATGCCGCTGGTGCCTACTCGCTATGGACGCAAACGGCGTTTTACAAACACGCTAGGCTCTTATTGTGAACCCTGCAATCCCGTAACTAAGAAATACTAACCTCATAGGAAGATAGAACTCCCTTATAAACTTCATAGAACTCTTTAGCATTGGTTATGTTCAAGGAGAACATCGCCATGGCTGATAAATAAAACTTTTCTGAAGTAACAATATGTTCGATAATGGCGCCTACGTTCCCGTCTATATTCGCATGTGGTTTGATCACACAGCAAGTACAGTTTTTAAATGTGGCTCTGAGTGGTATCCGCGGTTTGCCATTTTTTTCACCAAAAAATGTTTCCAATACCTGTAAAAAAGCGAAAAGAAAATTATCAGTACATACGAAAAATTCCACTAAAAAAAAAAAGGTTCCGGCGAATTGAGAACCCCCTCCTTTTTTGAAGTCAGTTAAAATGAGATCCACGCTAGATGTAAACCCCATTTACAACATATGCACCCCCTTCAGTTCAGACCCCCAGAGTACTTGTCTGTATAGACCCCTGGTTGGTGGTCCTGGTCTATCATTCATTCCTCTCTTGATATTTTACGATTATCATACGCACACAATTTATGCCATATAAGCTGTAGCCCATCACCTACATTCATGGTATCTGTTCTCGTGTGCGTTCCATGCACGACGTTTTTGAGTATATTTTCCCCGTACAGTCGTCGTAGGGTGCCAGGTGCCGCAAGCGCAGGGTCTGAAGCTCCCATTGCGAGCTTCCATTCTTTGACTGCGTTAGGTGCTTCCAGTTCCAGGCCGATAACTTCGCCACTAGTTATGTAGTCAATTATAATACTGCGGAAAGAAATGTGGTGTGGATGTATACTCCGTACCTAATAGTCTTTGAGCATAATTTAATTTCCTTTCGGTACCTACGTAACTATTAGCAACGGTGAAAAGCTTAATCGCAGTGTTTTGAAGTGTTGAAGACCGAAGGTTTCACTTACGGGAGAATGTTGCTACCGGCCAAATGTCTGTATAGATCCATTGCAAATTCTTTATCAACTTTTCCGTTCTTCATGCGGACGATGCGGAACCCCCTCTTCGAAATAAATGTTAATATTTTGCCATGTTCACTTGGTGATACAGGTTTGATCATTGCAAAAGTACTGAAAACAAGTTAAGTTTCAGTCCGCGAGTCCGAAAAACACTATACTTTATCCAGCAGAGAAACGCCTAGGCATATCGCCTAGGCGTTTCGTGAGTATATTTCAGCGCGTCGCAATGAATAATGTAATCGTGCTGCAACTTCATTCTATAATAACTGAAACGTGTCGCAGCCATAAAACAAGTGTTATTGTGGTGCAAAACGTTAAAGACTCACTACTTACCTGCCTTGAGACACGAGAAGCGACATGCAACTTGCGCACTCGCTGCCAAACTTTTTTAACAATATAGTCATAAATTGTAGTTGAAAGAAAAGAGTCGCTGCGGTCACGCAACGATCCTGTAGCAAGTCGCGACGTTACGTAGATATGAAAGAATATATAATCGTCTCGTGGAGATCACCGGTCGATAGCGGACTCGTGGCGATTCACTCGCTCGTGAAGGAGGCCCCTATTATATTTCGGAGAAAAGTGTGGCTAAAGTTTGCACGCCACACTAGCGGTTGTAAGCAGAACTTTTACGGACTATGTGCAAAGGTTCTTCTTGAAAAGCTCTTTTCATCGGTATATATCTGAAACTATGCTATTTACCGTGCGATAAATACCATACTTGGCGATCGTTCTCTATTTTTACCCGACTACGCCAGAAGAAGGGTTATGTTTTTAATATTACCTTTCAACGTTATTGAATAAAGTCTTCATAGTGGCTGGAGCGCAGTCTGTTATAAGAAGTAGTTTTGAAAATATGTTAACGATATTTCCAACTTGAAGCATTGCCGGTTTGAAGTGCGGGACTTGAAATCGCTTTAATAGAAATGTTCCTTTATTTGTGTTTAATACTTGACATGAATTATCGAATGGAAAATAATTGAGTATTAATTCCAAAATAGTGTCGGAGTCTTTATCATACATTTCGCACTTAAATGTATATTTATCAAAATAATCATAGACCTGAAAAAGGAAGTATATAGTATTGTTGTAAATCAATTACATTGCAATATTTTGTTTCACCATCTAGTTTTATATGCATGAGGAATCGATCACAGACACAATTTATTTTTAAGAAATTTCAAAGCGTTGCTGAATGTTTGCTATACTACATTTGATTTTGCTAAAACAATAAATGTACATAACTGAATTAAAAGTATTTACTAAACTCATGAAAGTATCTTTCGTATACGTCCATGACTAAACTATTGATATCTACTAAACCTAACTATACACATATGTACAAACACAAAATACCTAAACTCGGGCGTCGAAGTAGTGCCAGTCTTCCGGGCATGTTTCCGGCTGAGAGCGATGCGGAGGAATAGATAGATACTGCGACGCCTGAGTGTATTTTGCAACTTAGATTTAGGTTTGCAAGACAAGATGTGACGCGAATGATCGCGATCTTCTCGCAGTAGCTACAATATTTAAATCAAACATATTTACCATTTTAAAAATAAATATAGAGCGTCAAGTAAACACAAAAACTAAAAATAAAGATTCCACTAAAGTAATGTAAATATTTCTTAATAAAAACTTAGGTAAATAGCTTATTAGAAAAACGCTCGTTCTTCCAAAGGTTACAAAAAGTAATGAAAAACAATGACATAAAAAAACATCTGAAAAAAATACTCTCTGGCCCAGATCGAACCTCTGCGGACCCTGACTCTGCCAAATAAGTAGGTTTTTATTTCAAGTGAAATATAAACAAGTATAAGTAATATACTGTGTTAAAGATATCAAATACTGTGTGTGTGTTATTTTTCTGGGAAATATTGTCAATATTTTTATAAAAGCAAGCCTCGTCGTTGTTTCGTCTTAGCGCCCTTGTAGCATGGCAATAGAGGCGTAGTTGCTGTGTTGTAGCGTCGTCGATGTAGCATCTTCGTTCGCAACGTTGTATTTTAAAATTATTTAATTAAGTTTAATTGTTAAAATTATTATTGATTTTGTTTTTGATCACTCACACATTTCAGTTTTAAGAATTTTATTTCTCTAAGAATATTACAGTTATTATTCATTTTTAGAGAAACAACAAAATAAATATCTTAAATGTAAGTACAGCATCAGGTAGTATGAAGAAGTGTTCGAGTGTGTGCATGTTACAATAAAGACTGTGCTATACACTTTCTTAGCTTTACTTTAAATAAGTACATTTAATAGATTTTGCCATTTTTAATTCAGTTGGGAAGTTATGATGTAGTCTTGCTCCTTCAAATGTTATGTTATGCCTACCGTAGTTAGTTCTGGCACTAGAGTCCTCTAGATTATTAAATTAAATACTTCTTGTGTTATATTTGTATATTATTTTCTTTTTAAATGTAATCTGAGATCGTGTAGTGTTTGCATTCAAATTTTAGTTCGTAGCTCGATTTAGGTAACCTTTTATGGGAAGAAAGTAAAAAAAGAACACGTTCAAACTGCTTATTAAGAATTTTTGCCTACTAACTCGCTTCGCAATCGCCAAAAAATAAAAAAAATACAAGCCAAATCAAGTCAAGCACTATTGTTTGAATACATTCTATCAAATACTGGATAGACGAACGTGATTCGTTCATTTTTAAACAACTTTCTATCTATGCAACGTGACACTTTTGGGCACCATGCTGCTAACATTTTCTGTTTGTTAAAGTGTCCTCTACCCATGTTTACAAGTTCCACCGTGCACCGCGATTATGAATAAAAGGCGACTTGTGGCTATGGTCAGCTCCCATAAAAAAATTTCCGAACCCCTTTTACAAGTAAATATCGACAGGATTTTTTCGCGATCAATCAAAAAGGGACGTTATTCAATACTAGATTATTTAATACAGATTTCTTTAGAATTGGGTTCAGAGCGATATTAATAAAATGTATCTTGTCCGCGGCTCCATCCGGAAATTATTCTTCTTGGTTCTGATCTCGTGGTGGTTTGTGTGTCTTTACTACTCATGATGATTCCAGCCCCAGAAATACTTTTCATGATTCTTGTCTCCTGGTAGTTTGTGAATCCTTGCCGCTCTAGAGTCCAGCCCGTCTCCAAACTTCTGCTTCCACCACAGTATCTCCGTAAGCCTCTGTACTTGGGACATGAGGTTGTTGTAAAATAGTGTCGACACAGGCTGTGTCCACACCAGGGGTATAATTTCTCCATTTCGTTATAATTTAAGGTAAAATAAATAATGAGCCATGACGAAAAACCGTAAGTACAGTGCCCGGCAAGTAAGTTGGCAAGATTTTGACGTAGTGGGGGTAAACACGCGCATGGTGCACTTCGTGGCAGAAAAAAGTGGTCACTTTTATTTCTTATTTTTATTCTATTCTATCTGTTTAGAAGAATCTAAACAGATATGATTAATATGACTATCTTTGCCCTAGCGGCCGAACGTCCAAGTTTACGTATGTTTTTGCTCTTTGCTAAAATACTA
>NDFZ01003881.1:0-28275 GCA_002192655.3 Mamestra configurata
TTAAAATTAAATACTTCCTCTACGGCATATTGTTTGGCACCAATCATGCATCCTTTTATTGATTACAAACCGCTGCGTACAATTTTATCAACAGACACAACATTATTTTAGGTACTTGCTATAAACTTCTTATGTGCTTACTAATGTTACTAATATGCTTCTTCTTTTTAGCGTGTCGATGGCAAATATTATGTAAATAAATTCAAATCTGTTTGGCCCAAAATTTGGTACCGCGAACTCCGTTTACTGACTAGCATTTATTCAATATAATAATATGTAGGCAAGTTATTCAACCCAAAGTATATAATTTGTCCAAATTACTCACTTACGTGGTTCTCACACCTCGATGTTTTCATTTTGTTGATAGCGTTACAAAAAAAAGCGATTGAATTGGTAGATAGAAATCTACTTTAGGCACAATAGCACAAGCTTAAATTTCTGGCAATGTTACGTTGAACAAAGCAACGCAGGTGGGTGTTTAGGTTCCATGTAGTCTGAAACGAGAAATTGTCGTTGTAAACGTGAAATATTTATTTTTGTTACTGCTATTTCAGACTTTAGTTTGTATACCTACATTTAGAATTACATCACATCTTTGACTTTTCACCATTAGGGTGAAAAGTCAACGACATGTAATTCTTCAGGTATTCTTAAAATTAAAGTTGACTTCTCAACGCAGTTTATCTTTAGGGGAGTAGTCGCTACTGTCATTGTTACGTTACTATCCAGTTTAGTAGGTGAAAAACAAGTGACTATTTTCTGTAGAGTCACCAAGATACACATATAGAGCCAGTTACTACCTTGGCCCTGTTAGCCGACCTCTTTTATCCTCAAACCATGGCGAGCTTATCTTCCGCCAGGCCACACTTGGTCTGATATTTTGTATTCGCGAGAACAGATTTCCGCTTGCCGATATTATTAACATTTGACCCCGAATTGCCTGAGTATTGTTCAGCGTTTTGCGCTAACCGACTGCACAATTTGCTGCCCAACATACTAATAGGTATATCATTTGGAATCTATTGGTGGATTCCTAGATTAATTCTAGTGCTATAGGATTTCCGTAGCGGTATTTGACGTTGAATTGAATGGGCAATGGACGAGGTATAACGGATGTACTAGACACTGAAGAAATCGTCGTATTAAAACGACACTTCTATCTGCCGAATTGAATTCGAACGCTTATTTTGATCTACCAAACTCCGAGATAGCAATTCCAGACAGAAAGAATGCCTAGTTGCGATATTTTATACTTTTTAACTTTGTTACTGCAGACACAATAAGAAAAATCAGGTGACCGCATGATCGTAAAGTCACGTCCTCTTCTAACTCTGCCAAGCAAGGCTGAGCGACAAACCACAACAGTTGTTTGAACTTAACACAACACGAATAGTAAAGGAACAAACGACCTACCTACGTAACTACAGCGAGTGAGCTTAAAATATACTCGAACATACGGTGTTATTATGGTAGTTCGCTGGCTATGGAAGTATTGGTCATACCATACAGTGCGTAAGGCATGCGACATGCCAGCACGCCCGTTTCCTATGGCTAACGGCCTATTGTGAAACTTTTGGGACATCTGTTTGTGTCTGTCTGTTCATAACATTACGAAAGATTTACTTAGCATTGACACGTTCGTATACGTAAGTAGAATATTTACTTAGAAAGGGCTCACTAGTCGTAAGTACACAGGTGTTTGAATGACCTGAGCAGAAAAGAAACACGTCGATAGAACACTTCTTTTAAATAAAAAACTGAAAGCGTCATTTCTTATGTTAATGTATGATGTGTTATTAGTATTACAATATTTGAGCAGTTACGTAAACAATCTAATTGTTACAGTTAATTAAAACTGGACATTAAAACGTTACCTTCTTACCACGTAACGACGAAGGCGACGTAAGATTCTCTTTTAACATGTGTAGTATTTAATATTTTTAGTTTTAGGTAACAACTTAAATTATCATCTTGGCTAGACCAAAAAGTTTCTAGTGCAATTGAAGGTGACTCATTCCAGTACAGTTTCCAAATATTTGTTAATAACATAGGCGAGTTGTGTCAGAGCAGTTGAACCAACAGCTACACCTGCGCAGAACCAAACACCATCCTGCGTCATCTGGTTAATTTCGACAGCCCCTCGACGAGCCTTTCAATAACATCTCATTCATTAACTTAGCTGAAATACATCGACAATACTTTCAGACGTTAGTAACCGTGACATGTGTCATTATTTGAATGAAATTAACTACATTTGCATACGAGTATTCTATTTATTCGTTTAAATTAGAACTTGAAATGAGTCAACAAAACTTTAGCGGTCATAAGTTAAGCAAAAGCATGCGGACTTGCAGAGTTGCGTCAACTCAAACCATAGACTCACGCTGGCCACTTGAGACGCCATTACATTCTTGCCGCACAATGTGCGCTGAGCATTAGGTTCGACTGCCATAGTCCGAATGGTCGTCAATTCTTTGAGTCAACGGTGAATGCTTAGTTTTACAAAATGTTTAAACAGGGCCACTAAGTTTTTTTCGAAAACAGACGGGAGAAGGAGATCGATCTAGCCTAGTTATAAAATGAAGACAAATGTACCAAAATCGTTCAGCAAAAGGCGAATGGAGCTGAATAAATGCAGTTAGTCCCTTAGTTGTCAAAGAGCCAAAATCAATGTCGTCTCCAGCAGTCGCCCCGTCAGGCCTAAGCGTGTCGGTGCTCTGTGCGTCAAACAAACTTTATCAGCTCTTATAAAATGGCGCCCAGAAAAAAACAAAAACCTATACAGCATGTTTCAAATAGTTAGTGCGTATAACACGTGTGCAACACCACAGGAAGGGCGATAAATGGCGCTGGTCGTCACGTGACTGAACTGGACAAAGAGAGTATTGTGCACTCATTGCGATAATTACAAAACTCGATTAGGATAGCGACACGCGACTTGAGAACAATCGTTTGCTTTTAATTTTATTCATTTTCAACGAGCTCAGAATTGGAATAGAATTTTATAAGACTACTAGGAAGGTATCTTTATTTTGATTATGCAAATAATATAGGATTTCATCCAGTCGCGTGTATAGTAAAATTTTGAATTTGTACTGCAAATGAAGGCTTTTCCTGAAAACCCTTCCTTAGTCATTCTTAATGAGAAGCTTGTGAAAACTTTATAAATTATGAAACTATGATAAGATCTTTGTGACAAAAACTTTAAATTACCAAGCAAAATTTATTTGTTAACAAGAAATAGGTAAGTACGTTATGAAATGCGTGCGCGTGAAGCCGCGTTTCCAATCCATTGAACATGACGATTTCATAGAGGTTAACGCTCTACAATGAGCTACTTTCAACAAAATCATAACTCGGATATTTATTAACAAACCTGTTCAGCCGATATTTATGGATCTCAGTTATTAATAGAAATAGCTAATAGCATTAATAACCATCCCGGTAATCGATACTACAAGACCGAACAGATTTCTTACTACGGCTGTTTAAGCAACATGCTTAAACATTAACTTGTTTCAATATTGTTATCGTTTACAATGATGAAACTGTATTGAGCGTGTCTAAGCTAGAGCAAACTAATGTTCTATTAGCTACTGTTAAACATATTTGATTTGGACATAACGAATGCTAACGCCACGAACAGACTGGCCACATAGCAAACATTGGAAAAGTACGAGGTACAGAGGTATGAGGAGGCAGTGAGTACTCGTGCACGATAATATCACCTAGCTATTGTGACTAGCATTTTTGTTGTACAGTTGGCTAAGAAAGTAGTTCACCACACACATATTATAGAAACTATCTTTTGCCCGCGACTTCGTACGTGCATATCCCGTTTTTTACCGTTCCCGTATAGCCTATATATAGTCTTCCTCATGAATGTGGCTATCATATACAAAAAGAATTTTCCAAATCCGTTTGGTAGTTCCAGACAGATTAGCGCGTTCAAGCAAACAAACAAACTCATCAGCTTTATTATATTAGTATAGACTGAAACCTATGATGTGCAACAATATTTAAAGCTTACACCTTTTCCTTTTCTTTGCGACGCGTACTGAATTAAACGCAAGTTAAGTGATGATATTGGCTACCGCACTTTTGACAATTTGTCACATTAATTTCGCAAAAAGGGTTCGATTCAGAAACCTTGATTTCTTCGCTACATTTTCTTTTGATAGGAAATTTTGCCAGAACATTTAAACAGTGCCGGATTAGCCATATAACAAGAGTAGGAATGCTACGGGCCCCGCGTATTGGGGGGCTCCGCGCTTGGATTTACAAAAATATATCGCTGAAAATCAGCGCCATAATATGGCTCTGTCTCACACACCAGTCCTAACTCCTACCATACTAGGCGATAGTCGTTTTGCGGAGATGTGAACCCTATTTCTCAACCTGTATACCTAAGTCTTTAATTTTGTTTAGTTTTTTTCATTTGGTCTTCGAGCAAATAAACTTCTTTATTCTTCTCTTTTATCCCAGCATACTGTATAAAATCAAAGCAGGTCCGGTCCATAGTTAAATAGGCAAATTTGACGAAGAAATAGTGGGCCCACCATTTCTTCTACCATCGTTTCGACTAAAAGGACGTTCATGGTGAATAAAATTTATTCTACGCAAAAGATTCATGTCCTGGTAGTCAATTTATCTGATGGGATAATGAAGCTTTTAGGCGGCCCCTTAATAAAATTTGCTACAGGCCCCGCACCGGCTTAATCCGGCACTGCATTTAAACGACTTTCTTGCTGACCGTTCCTACTTAACATATTTTTGGCGATATTGTGAGATCGGTTGAAACTGGATCACTTGTTTACGATGATAAGATTTGCAGTTAACATGACCTTTACACCTTCATTAGATAAAAACCGGTTTCGCTTTATTTTCAGAAAACAATGTGAATAAACTAGTAAAAATAACCAATTGCTTGAAAGGCTAAATGTAATAACATCTTGAATATTGATGACGCACAGAAACCGGTGTACTTAGGTAATCAAATGAGTCGTTTTGCAAAGCCTTTTTCCTTTTTTAGAATCTTTGTGAACTGGAACGAATTAGAAACGAGTGGCTATTGTCTTACAAGGAATATTAGCAATTTGTTCAGATGTACGGCTAAGCGACAAGATTAAGTAATCTGTGCTTTACGTCAATGATAAGCAGACGTTACAAAACACAAGTAGATATTATTGGTTCTTCGATTTTATGGAAATCATTCTAGAACTAATATTATTCTAGAAATAATACTTAGGTACTGAGTCATCACTTCTGCTTTCAAAACGGTGAAGGAACACAACGTGAGGAAGCGCAATGTTCTAGAACCAAAATTTCGAAGACGTGTATTATTTACCAACCCCGGTCCGCGTGGTAAATAACCACTTCCCGTCACAAAGTGGAGACTAATGCTGTGTCTCAATTGTTGCATAATTATAGGCAGATATGAAATGCTTAGGTTCCAATACCTAACCAATAAATAAATATGTAAACTTCGTAATTGCCGAATATTTCGATGTATGAAATGAACCAAAACGAATGGTAAAACACCTAATTAAGAAGACTAAAATATACATGTGTGACACATAAGTACATATATAGGTACCTATATACCTTTACAAATCAAACGTACGGTTGATTTCAGGTAACAAAATCAGACCTTTTCAATACTTTTTATTATTCAATTCGAAAGGGATATGTTATTAACACTAAAATAGCACATCCGTGTGCATGACCTTTTTTTTTTTGTTTTTTTTATTTCGGGGGGAAATCCTCATGGATGTCCTCCGCCCTGGGGCGGTTGGAGGGGCCTGTCAGACTCTTACTGACTAAAACCACCCCGGTGTTCCATCTCCCACCTACGCCGGGGATCGCGGGAACGTATGCGACTTCCGTAATCCCCGGCTGGTGCCGGGAGAGTGAGGTGTTGCATGACCTAAGCCAACCAACACGTTTTTTTACAACAGGTTGATTTCGTTAAGGGTTATATCAAATTTTGGGAGGAGGTAGCCTCGCTTATACTCATGAACAGAAGTTGAACTAAGGTATCTACTACTTTCATTAGGATTACTTATGTCATTTTACTTGGTAGCTATGACTTAGCTTCCAGTGAAGCGAGAAGCGCAGCACGGCCCGACGTGACCACGCTGCGGGTAGGCTTATGTCCTTCTTCAACAACAACGTTTTTCAGCAAAAAATTATAACTCGACACAGTATCCAACTATAGAGTTAAACGCACGTTGATTGTTTTCAACGTTAGCTACGTATTCATTTTCTGAATTAGTAACATCAAAAAAGCAATCAAATTAAACTTTTAACTTGTTTTTTTTTTATTAGTAGCCTGTTTTTATACCAATTCAATTAGAAAAAGAGCACGAATGTCAATTCAATAGCGTTTGACCTTTTGACAGCGTTATGCGTTTATGAGTTTTATCTGCCGCGTGCCAGTTAATTTTCTAAGGTCATGACATATAAAACAACTTTAACTGCGAAGTATTTTGTTTTATTATGTCATACACGTACACACATTTATTAGTGTATAAAAATAACGTTTCAAAGAAATATTTCGAATACTATTCGTACATTCCACTAGAATTTAACGCATTATTTTACGCGGTTTCTCTATGCTGAAATAAAATTATGGGCTTCAAAAACCATGAATACATAACATGAATTTAGTAGGTAATGTAAAATTCTAAATATACAAAAGTTTTATACTAGAACTTTACTGTTTTTAACAAATCGAGGGAGGGTCTACGCCGCTACGCACCGCGCTACGCCGTGCTACGCGAAATTTTGGGCACATTATATTGCACGAATCTCGTTTTTCACTTATGCCGATCGGACAAACATGTAAATTAGGAATTAAAAGAAAATTTGTCTATAGTATTTGTTCGCGATTTAGGCTATATTCTGAATTTTGGTAAAAATAGCTACCAGAGTAAAAACTATGATGTGACACAGCTCGACCTGAAGCCGAGTGGTTTAAGACAGCTTTTAAGATAGTCGTTTATTATCTGCCAACGTCCGATATTATTGAACAGGTGAAATTGCATTTTTGGAAAGTACCTATGTAGGTAATTTGTTTGCTTGTTAGCGCACTTTAGCTGTAAATATAATTTAATCGAACACATATTCAACGTACCAGCCGCAGCAGGTGTGGAATAAAATAAAGTAATAAAAATTGATCTTTGTTATTAAGATGGAGTTCATATAAAACTCTTTCAATGTATTCATGTTATGTGGCATGGTGCAGTCACGGTCAATAACAACTAAAGTAATGTATTCTTTTTTCATGTTTCTTCAACGTAACAAAGAGAGATCTATGTACACGGACGACCTCGAGATATGCGTTAGAGCGCATTAAGTAAACGCGCCGCCGTCTGGCGCATAATGCACTTTACTGCATCCAGGGATGCAAAAACAGGAATCACTTTACATCAGGGTTACTAGAACATCCGCTCAAAATAATTACCAAAAAAAACAACTTTTTCAGTTATGGCACCAAAATGTTTANTACAACAGGTTGATTTCGTTAAGGGTTATATCAAATTTTGGGAGGAGGTAGCCTCGCTTATACTCATGAACAGAAGTTGAACTAAGGTATCTACTACTTTCATTAGGATTACTTATGTCATTTTACTTGGTAGCTATGACTTAGCTTCCAGTGAAGCGAGAAGCGCAGCACCGCCCGAGGTGACCACGCTGCGGGTAGGCTTATGTCCTTCTTCAACAACAACGTTTTTCAGCAAAAAATTATAACTCGACACAGTATCCAACTATAGAGTTAAACGCACGTTGATTGTTTTCAACGTTAGCTACGTATTCATTTTCTGAATTAGTAACATCAAAAAAGCAATCAAATTAAACTTTTAACTTGTTTTTTTTTTATTAGTAGCCTGTTTTTATACCAATTCAATTAGAAAAAGAGCACGAATGTCAATTCAATAGCGTTTGACCTTTTGACAGCGTTATGCGTTTATGAGTTTTATCTGCCGCGTGCCAGTTAATTTTCTAAGGTCATGACATATAAAACAACTTTAACTGCGAAGTATTTTGTTTTATTATGTCATACACGTACACACATTTATTAGTGTATAAAAATAACGTTTCAAAGAAATATTTCGAATACTATTCGTACATTCCACTAGAATTTAACGCATTATTTTACGCGGTTTCTCTATGCTGAAATAAAATTATGGGCTTCAAAAACCATGAATACATAACATGAATTTAGTAGGTAATGTAAAATTCTAAATATACAAAAGTTTTATACTAGAACTTTACTGTTTTTAACAAATCGAGGGAGGGTCTACGCCGCTACGCACCGCGCTACGCCGTGCTACGCGAAATTTTGGGCACATTATATTGCACGAATCTCGTTTTTCACTTATGCCGATCGGACAAACATGTAAATTAGGAATTAAAAGAAAATTTGTCTATAGTATTTGTTCGCGATTTAGGCTATATTCTGAATTTTGGTAAAAATAGCTACCAGAGTAAAAACTATGATGTGACACAGCTCGACCTGAAGCCGAGTGGTTTAAGACAGCTTTTAAGATAGTCGTTTATTATCTGCCAACGTCCGATATTATTGAACAGGTGAAATTGCATTTTTGGAAAGTACCTATGTAGGTAATTTGTTTGCTTGTTAGCGCACTTTAGCTGTAAATATAATTTAATCGAACACATATTCAACGTACCAGCCGCAGCAGGTGTGGAATAAAATAAAGTAATAAAAATTGATCTTTGTTATTAAGATGGAGTTCATATAAAACTCTTTCAATGTATTCATGTTATGTGGCATGGTGCAGTCACGGTCAATAACAACTAAAGTAATGTATTCTTTTTTCATGTTTCTTCAACGTAACAAAGAGAGATCTATGTACACGGACGACCTCGAGATATGCGTTAGAGCGCATTAAGTAAACGCGCCGCCGTCTGGCGCATAATGCACTTTACTGCATCTAGGGATGCAAAAACAGGAATCACTTTACATCAGGGTTACTAGAACATCCGCTCAAAATAATTACCAAAAAAAACAACTTTTTCAGTTATGGCACCAAAATGTTTACTATCATGTCGGTTGAAATGCGAAAAATCTCGTACCTATTTTACAAATATTTATGTATTTAAAAAAATACGATACTTTTCGCGGTTGTTTTCCAACAAGTGAGAACCCTAAGTGCGGTGCAGTGGAACAGCGCAGTAACTAGCAATAACTTTCATGAAGCGACCCTGACCTGACCTCTGGCAGGACAACTCGGCCGGCATTTTACGAGTTCTTATATCTTATTCATTTTACCCGTATTATTTTTTAATACACACGTCTCAGTTCTCCGAACAAGGTTCACTGAATTTATTTTTCAGTAGTGTTTTTACATTTTAACCGAGTGGTTGTAGATACATATATTTTGATCTCTGTACCTATTTTGTCAGGAATTTCCGAATCAAGTCTAAAATCACTGATAGACAGATACGCGAAGAACTGCGTTCCAAACTATTTGACAACACACGCAAAATCTCACCTGTTGACCCGGACATAGTTAAATATTTACGATATTAATGAGTGACATGGAAATACCATAAATCTTATGAAAAATATTTCATTATCCGTATGTACACGTCAATCTTAGTATAATCTCCAAACACTCAAGAAAAATCCTCATTCGTTTCTTCAGAGTAGGTATTAAAACCATCCTCGTGAGATTTGCATATGGTTACGAAAGTGCAACTGAACGCGGTAGTCTGGAAAGGACTACCGGGTAAAACGGGGTAGATAGAAATGCAGGGGTCAATAAAAACGAAACTTTAATCGGTAGTTTTACAGAATATTATTGACTAGTTGCCGCCCGCGGCTCCACCCGCGTGATTGTCCAAAATTATCCCAAGGGAACACATTCCCGGGATAAAAAGTATCCTATGTGTTATTCCAGACTATAATCTACCACTGTGCCAAATTTCATCAAAATCCATTCAGTTGTTTTTGCGTGAAAGAGTAACAAACATCCATCCATCCATCCATCCTCACAAACTTTCGCATTTATAATATTAGTAGGATATTTAAGATTGACTTGTACCGACACTAAGAAATATCTTGGCTAAACAAAACTGTTTATTTGCAGGCTATTGACTTTTAAACTATATCATCAATATCATCATCTTACATCGTGTCTTTTAGATTGCAATCGATTCATTCTTGAAAGCAAATTTTGATAACAATCACAGATGCGATTTGATCACTGGTTGCTCTATTAATATCATTTTGATCAAATATTCGTATCGAAATCGATTTCAATACAATCAATGGCACCCACGCCGCCATGGCGTGCATAATTTATGATATTACAAAACAGGCGAACGCTGTGTCACCTTTATCAGTTAATTCTAGTACTTACTCACCCATCTACCTGCTTACTGCAGGTTGTTGGTGCAGACAAACTTGTAAATACACCTGCACTGACTACACCTGTACCAATTTTTCATGACGCACAAGATTATTTTTGTTTATATTATCTACTATAATATCTGCGCACATTTAAAATCAATAAAAAATTGTCTCACGGGTCTAAGGACTTTTTTGCGACATAAAATTATAAGTTTTTGATAACCTGTTGTAAATTACTAAGTTTTCTACGTCTTAACTTAATATGAAACTCACTAAGTAACTTGTAGATAACTATAATAGTTTCACCGATAACTTAAGGACTTAATAGTCGTTAGAGATAAACGTCATTGAATTCCTTTAATAAAAAATGTCTGGCCATCAGTTTTAAGAGAAAGTTGTTCTACTGTTCCAGAGCGCACTGTGGTAAGATTTCTCTAATAAGATTAATTGCCTCAGGATTAGTATCTCAGTTAGTCCGCAATCCGTATCTTGGTTAAATATTAATGGTGTATGTATAGTTAACATTACATTTCCGTTGTGTAACGCTCTATAGGTATCTACGAACATGTCTGCCACATTCCAGTTTTAACGATTTTTATGTAACGGTAGTAGAAAAGAGTTAAATCAAAATGTTAAAGTAGCATCTACTTTATTAAAACATGCGTTGTTTGTCTGTACAATAAATAATATTTCCGAATTTATCATTGTTGAAACTCACAAAACTATAATAGTAAGTAGTTGATAAGAACGTAGAACATGGTAGAACTAACGTATTTATTGCCATCATAGGGGCCATATGTCCAGTACCTAACTGAAACGCTGCTATATTTTGAATATCCTTGTGTACATAATATTACACACTCAGTACGTACTATACTACAAATACCGAGCGCCGAGGTCTCCAGCATTAGCTCTCTTCCGCAACTTTCTCAACTTTCATTGTTCTATTCACCCGGTAAAGGTCATTGGTCGCTTCAATACATATTATTATATTAGGCTCTGTGCTTAGCATATTTTTTGTCGACAGATTAACTACGTAACGCGAGTAGAGATTATACTCGCACGTAACTAAACAACTCTCATCACCTTCAACTTTTTGCTCAGTGCGTCACAATGTTTTTAACGGAGACTTCATTCCATTGCCTACCTACCTTAGACATCAATTTAATAGTTATAAAATAATTATTACTAAGCATCTAAAACTGCACTTAAATTAAAGTAAATGACAGCCATTAGCTGATTAGTACAATGCGAGTAATTAGTAGACATGAAATGTTCGTGCGACGTCACAGTTTGTGTTAGGCGGGTCGTGCGCACGCGCATTCAGCGGTCGCCGGTCGTGCCCGCCAGGACGATATCGTCAGTTGTTTGCCCGCCACACTACGCGTGTACGCGCCTTCCTTCCCCCTGCGTCACAAACTAAGGACATTCTTGATGACGTCATTCTTTCAGGCCTAATTTTCATGACTATAGTTTTACACGTAAGAAATTTGCCTCTATGACAAACAAGATTTGGTTTTCACGGCATGTTTATGTATCAATAGGAAGCTGATAAAAAATGTTTGAATAATTTGAACGAGATTTTTGACATTTATTTAGTATCGTTTGTGGGAACTGTGTAATTTGAAACGATTAACTTTGTTATTGGAGACAAAGAAAATGTCAAACGTACCCAATTACTATTGCAGTTTGAATTATTTTGTACTGTTAACAGTAGTGTTCACAAGTATTGCATCAGCAACAAATTGAACAATATTGATCACCTTATAAATATAGCACATTAGAAAGCTGCATTAGTCATTTAAAAGTTCTGTTTTACGGTATTCACAAAGCATATTTATATCTAGATTTCGATTTACTGAACAAGAAATTAATACATACACTGTCTGAATATATATCAAAGTACCTACACAAGCTGTGGGAAAACATAAAAATATAAATAAAAATGAGCTGCATGGAAAACAAATGAAATATTAATAAATGTAAAAAACTACATAATTTATGTCAGGAACATAGATTGTCTGGCAGCCTAGGTGTAGGATTGGTGGCGCCAAAACGTTTTTCACAGCTTTAGCACTCACAACTTGACACAAGTCAGCTGGGATAGTCTACTAAATTATTTCGGCACTAAAATTAATATCTTCAAATTATGTAGAATTCTAAATGCCTCCTAAAAAAATAGAAAGAGCATGCCAGATTAACTCCGATCCTAAACTATTTACGTTTAAAGTTAGTTTTTCGGCTATGGGTAACTATTATGTTAATAGAGCATTGGTCATAGATACCAAACTGTAGCCAGTTCAAGGTTCAAACTGATAATAGTTTAGTTCAATAGTTTATTGGGTCATAAAAAGTGTTACAATATTTAGGTGTGAACCTGGATTCCGCACTAGGATACCTGTGTCGCAGGATCAAGTCTCTTTCGACCGATAATGTGAGTTATGAAATTTAGGTTAACAAATGCGACGGTTTAATATAATTCACTAAAATTAAGACGAAAAGTTAACCAAAAGTATGCGTGTATGCTATGAGTGTATGTACGACTACGACTGTGGTCCGTAGAATTTGTTAGGTACCTAGGTATTCATAGTTATAGTTCAGCGTCGCTTGAAAGATATCTATCTATAGAAGATTTTCCCAGTTTGCCCTCTATTCTTAGGTTAGGACACTTTTTTCGCAACAAAATATTGTGTCTTAAAACGTAGGATACCGACACAAAATATACCTAAAATGTTATGCGATCACTGTGATCAGCCACAAATAACCAATTAAGCAGTAAGTAACAGGCTTTTCATCTGCACTATTATGAATGTTATAAATTTATACCCTTAATGGGCACACGCTCTTGACACCAATATTTTAGTAGATATTATGTAGGTACCTATTCTAGTATTTGCAACGATACGCCTTATACAGATATGAAACAGTAATATAAGTTTTTGACTTGCTAGTACCTAGATACGTAATACACCGTGTCAAAGCAATAAAGTACTTATGCGGTAAAAATCTCTATGTAAGTGCCTATATGACATGCATCTTTCTCACAGTCCGATATATCTATCAATGCAGTTCAGTTTTGTGAAAAACAGAGGCGCTAGGAAAACTCAGGGGCAACGCGGAGAGCGCGCGGGCGGCGGAGGGCCGCGGCGCCGACGTCACGAGAAAGCCGAGGTCTCTATAAAACCGCCGGCCTCCCTCCCACTACATCACACGCTGGCTAGCAGCAGTCCATTGCTCACGCTCGTCCGCTCGCTACCCGCGCTCAATTGTTTTATCGCTCACTCGTGTTCGCGCCTTTTACGCACACACTCGTACAACATGACCGTCACTAGCAAGATGAACAGTGTCTCCCGCCAGTCCGTGCTGAGTCGCCTCGGCCCTGGCGGGCTACTCTACGCTGCCAATAAGATTTTAGCGGTACGTCATCGAAATGTGTTCAGTGTTCGAAAAATTATGTGAAAGTGAATATTTCCTAAGTGTTCCATGGTTTGTGACAAGGTGTTTAAACGTGTGTTTTTGGTTGTTCTCAGGTCGCAGTACCTGGCAAAGAGGAGGAACGCTGGCGCAGCAAGGATGAAGGTGCGCTGTTCAAACGTTGGCGGCGCACCCCGTCCACTGTTGAAGCCCCCGCCTCCACGCCGGCGCCCGCTGCGCCTTCCCCTCAACCCTCCGAGCTACTCAAGTTCCTAGCTATTGTAAGTATTGCTATAAAGAACTACAATCTATTACAATTATCGCAAACTTAACTTGAACAAAACTTCAAATTCTCAATTAATCAATTTGATTTAAATAAAAAATCTTTAAAAAAATAACAGGAACACAGATGTTGAACTTGTTGCTAATACATATTTCTATTGTTACAGAATGCATTGGAATTATCAGCACCCGCATCTGATGCGTTGCTGAAGTCGCGCTCGTCGGAATGGTTCCAGCTGGCCGGGCACCCCGGTTCGCTGGCGCCTGCCGGCCCCGGCACCGTGTGGAAGCGGCGCGCCGCTGGCGACCACCCGGCGCACAACCCCGAGCGTGACGCCTACGAGGCGCTGGCCGCCTGCCCGCATATGCGCGCTGCCATCCCGCGCTACTACCGCGAGCTGGAGTACGGCGGCGAACGCTTCATCGAGCTGCAAGACCTCCTGCACGGCTTCAGAGACCCTCACGTCATGGACGTGAAGATGGGCACCCGCACCTTCTTGGAAGATGAAGTTAGCAACGCTCGTGCTCGTACGGACCTCTACGAAAAAATGGTGCGTCTGGACCCGAAAGCTCCCACCGAAGCCGAGCATGAAGCTCGCGCTGTAACAAAACTACGTTACATGCAATTCCGCGAACAGCGGTCTTCTTCCGCTGAGCAAGGCTTCCGTATTGAAGCAGTGAAAGTTCCGGGACAACCACCCCTCACTGATCTACAAAAAGTGCGTGAACCTCAACAAATTGCAACCACAGTGGCAAGGTTCCTGGGCAACAACGAAAATGCGCGTCGCGCTATCCTCACGCGGCTGCGCGAGATCAGAGAACTTTTTGAAAATTCAGATTTCTTCAAAACTCATGAAATCGTCGGTAGTAGTATATTCATCATTTACGATGATGAACGTGTTGGAGCCTGGCTTATCGACTTTGCCAAAACCAGAAGTGTTCCGGAAGGTCTTCAGGTAGACCATCGCGCTGAGTGGCAACAAGGCAATCACGAAGAAGGTTTTCTTTACGGCTTGGATAGACTTATACACACTATAGAAACTGCAAAACTTCCAACGCCGGGCGATGAAGCAGCAACAGAACCGGACGTATCACGTTGAACACGTTCTGGCGAGAGACCCTGGACTCGCCTCGGTCGTTGTCACCGCCTGCCTGGCCTTGCCCCAGTACCGCTCCACTAGCGCCCGACTCGACGCACGGAGAGATGTATCATAAAACTATGTATATTTTTGCATATGAAGAGAAATGCGATTTATCGCTTTAATGTTTCGATCTAGTCCTTAATTATTTAAATAAACTCGTCAATATTTTATAAAACTTGTTTCTTTTTGCTTCGTATAATCAAACTAGAAAAACTACTTACCTACGTACCTGCGTAGCATTCAATTCACAGAACATATCTATATAATTCAATCACCTATGACATTTAAAATATGCTAGAAGATTCATCTTTTAAGCTCAGAATGAATTAAGAACCCTAGACAAGAGGTTATTATAATGCCTGCTTAAATTACAATGGCTGAATAAAGTGAGTGGAGCCTGAAAGTTAAATTAATTAACCTGAGTATGTCGACATCATGGCTTAAAAAAGGCACATTATTCGATGAGATCCTGAGTTCGATTCTCAGGGCGGACTCGGGTAGGTAACATGATAAATTGACTTGGCTTCAAGTAGGCTCGTCCTGTGTAAACTAAGACATAAGGGATACATATAAGACTTATTAACTTCGGCATAAAGGAAGTAAGCATATTAAAGAAATACACATGTAGGTGGACGGGCACCATTAGGCACACTTGTTGTACAGCTAACGCCATCTATCGCAAGACAAGTGCTTCAAAATAACATAGAATAAAAAAAAAACCTTCTTACTACAGAATTACAGATTACGACAACGATGATGTTGGTATTTTCTTTTAATAAAAGTGTAGGTAATTATGAAGATAAAACTTATTTCTACCAACCTTTCCAATGCCAGGATAAAAAGAGTTTCTGGGGACAGTTAACCTTATCTTTCGTCGACCGTACAATGAGAATGAAAAACCAGCTGAAGTGTTTTTCTAATTTTTATTGTCTTTTTGAAAATTGTGATTAACAGCTGAATAGCTGATATTTAGTCTGTTTCTTGCATATAATCCAGCTTAGGTACTACGCATTCCCTGAATTATTCAACTGGCCCTTCAAATCCATGGTTGCAAGTTACAAAGGTAGGTAGTCTTACAGGAAAACATTGTTAGGTAGGTATAAATTGTTGTTTATGCACTGTTTGTGTCCTTAGGCAGACCGATAATAATAGCATATAATAAACACAAAAGTACACAGGTTAAGTAGTTCTGCACCAAATTGATACTCGCTTTCCTTCAAGCGAGACTGTGTTCAAATTTCATCCTCCTGGAAAGCGATCCTTGGATCACCAGCGAAGAGAAGTATCAGTAAATATGTCAAACAGTAAAGGTACCTAAGTTGCAGAAAAATGTTATAAATACCTTACCAGTACCTATCTACTTACAGCAGAAGCAAAATGGCAGGAAAAACTTTTCAGCGATAAAGCTTAGCCTGTTTTAAAAAATAACAGCACAATTTTAGATGTCTACGTGCAAAAGTGGACTGCTTGAGCTGATGATAATTATAGATACAGCCTACAAGCCCCTTTCCCGAGTAAAAAAAATACAATATCTTTTCACCTTTGATCAGTGGGTAATGAAACGAAAACTCAACATTGTTATAATTAGGTACTTTTTGTAGATCTAAAAAAAGGGGGTAATTTAAGTCAGGTGGTCGACGAAACGAAATAATTTGCTGTTCTTATATCTATGAAAACAATACTACTAGCGCCATCTATTGGTGCAACCGGCATTCGTCACAATACATGAATGGTGCGACAAAGCCAGGGGACCCAGGGGTAACAGCAAGCAGAACCTGAGCACGCATCTTCGAATTCTTCGATCAAGAATACACTACACATACCTACATAATATTCTTCGAAAGGCGGTAGTCACGGACATCGAAGGCACGCACCTTAGTAGTTTTAGTTTTCGAGAAAATCGTTTTGAAGGTGGGCCAGTCACGCTCTCTTCAGCAGGACCACCATGAGCGCCGAAAAAGGGGGCATGCTACAGCTATTCTAAGTACAGACGCCAGCACATCAAGCTCCAACAATCCAACGGCGGATCCAGAGGGGGGGGTCATGACCCCCCCCCTGAGCTGGTTCCAGGACTTAGGTGGACCACTAATTTAACATAATGATTTTATTTATATATTTTGTCACCATACAGATTTTATGTAACTACATACCTTCAATATTTAATTAAACATTCCAGTTTTTGTCATTGTAAATGAATATCGGCTGTGGATTGTGAAGTGGCAGGCGTGGCAGCGAAGCCAGGATATACCGCAGTCGATTTCTCATCTTATTTTAAATTGTGACATCGATATGTATCCTAATATAAGAAATTGTTTATGTATTATGGCTACACTACCTGTCAGTGTAGCGACAGCAGAAAGGTCTTTTCCTACGTTGCGCAGAATTAAATCGTGGCTAAGATCTTCAATGGTTGAAAATCACCTAACCGGACCGGCACTTCTCCACGTTCATAAAAACGTACCTACCCATTGACTTAAATGACGTAATAACGCGTTTCGGGAGAAGACGTAAAAGAAAAATTGATTTTGTTATTTAAATATACCTATGTATTTTGTCTGTTTCTATTTTCTTTGTTGGAAACCCTTGTCGTACCACCTCTTCACTTTTGCGGAGTTTTGCGTCATACCCCTCGACATACCTCTAGCTGTTATGAGATGACAAATCATTCACCACGGTTATGGAATATAATAAGTTTTTCAAGTGTACAATAAAGAATAAATATTTTTAAGTACAGTACATACGTACATTAAAAAAATACCTACTTTTTACTTGTATCTATTATATTAAAATTAAATTATAAGTTCTTGACTTGACCACGACTATGTGACCCCCTCCTGGCGCCAAAGCTGGATCCGCCCGTGCAACAATCTGTCAAATTTCTTTAATAGACTTTATCACTAGTTTTAGGTTCAAGGTAGATTGGGAAAATTTGACAGTTTCGGGTAGCTTGATGTGCTGGCGTCTGTACTTATACAAATAATTAGTACCCTGTTATGTGATTCACTTTGTAAAAAAAACAGAACTGAAACATAATTATTTCCACGAAATCAACGATGAAAATATTCGCGCGCTCGTTTAGCAGTGTCACGACTTTGAATGTTGATTCCAAGTTTGAGGAGCTTGTACATACCTCAAACCTACATAGAAAATGAGTACCCTGCAAGATAAAAATAGTACCCAAAATTCAAAATTTAGTACTTCAGTAGTTTACGACCTATACCATGCCATTGGTGGGGGAAAGTTACCATCATTTTCTCAGTAAATACAAATGTTTCAATGTTTTTTTTTGTAAATCCAATTTTGTTGTTCGAGTACTAGTTAGTACAGACACCATCACATCAAGCTACATCTGGTCAAATTTCTTTAATAGATTTTCAACTTTATCGCATAAGTATTCAAGGTTGATTGGGAAAATTTTACGTTTTCAGGTAGCTCGACGTGCTGGAGTCTGTACCAATTGAGTACTAATATTTACCAAATATGGAAGCGATTGGCATAGTCGGGTCGATTTTCTCGAAAACTACTTAGGTGCCATTTTTTTTGTTCAAGTACAAATTAGTACAAATTGAGTACTAATTATTATTTACCAAATATGGAAGAGATTAGCGTTGGCGGTCCAGCGGTAGTCACGGACATAAGGCAGGCATAGTCGGCATGGTGTGTTACGCTGACGACACACTGGTCACGGCCCGGGGGAGCTCGCACAGGGAGGCAGCGTTGCTGGCGACGGCTGCGGTCTCACAGGTGGTGAGCCGCATACGGCGCCTCGGCCTGGAGGTGGCCCTCAACAAGTCGGAGGCCATCGTTTTTCATGGCCCCCGGCGAGCGCCGCCGCCGGGATCGCACATCGTGGTCGGGGGGGCCCGTATCGCTGTCGAGTCCACCATGAAGTACCTGGGATTGGTGCTCGACAGCCGGTGGGATTTCGGCCCCCACTTCCGGCGGCTGGCGCCCAAGTTGTTGGGCGCGGCGGGGGCGCTGTCAACGCTGCTTCCCAATCTGGGGGACCCGAGCACCGCCTGTAGGCGGTTGTACGTGGGGATCGTGCGATCGATGGCCCTTTATGGGGCCCCGATCTGGGCGGCTGACCTGACGGCCAGCACCATCACTGTTCTGCGGAGGCCGCAGAGGGTGATGGCCGTCAGAGTCATCAGGGGATATCGCACGATCTCCTACGAGGCGGCTTGCGCACTGGCCGGATCTCCGCCGTGGGACCTGGAGGCGAAAGTGCTCGCGTCACTGCATAGGTGGCGCGAGGGCGCGCGGGCGCGCGGCGAAAGACTGACGCAGCAACACTTGGAGCTGCGTCGGTCGCAGCTGCGCGAGGTCCTGGTGGCGGAATGGCGGGACAGGCTTTCGAGCCCTACCGCCGGCCTCATCACCATCGAGGCCATCCGGCCAGTGCTCGACCTCTGGCTCGGGAGAAGGCACGGCTCCCTGTCGTTTCGTGCGACGCAGGTCCTCTCGGGGCATGGCTGCTTCGGGAGGTTCTTGTGTCGCATAGGCAGGGAGCCGGACGCTCGATGCCACCACTGCGTCGACTGTCGGGAGGACACGGCACGGCATACGCTTGCAGAGTGTGCAGCTTGGGAGGAGCCGCGCCGTGCCCTCATCTCTGTTGTAGGCGGTGACCTCTCGCTGCCGGCCGTAGTCCATGCTATGGTCGGCGGTGAGGAGTCCTGGGACGCGGTGGTCTCCTTCTGCGAGACAGTTATCGCGCAGAAGGAGGCTGCGGAAAGGGAGAGGGAGATCACAACCGCTCTCCCTGCCCGCAGCAGGCGCATCGGGCGTCGGAGGAGGGCATACGCTGCCCTCTTCCGGCCCCCCTAACTGGGTCCAGGGGCGGCGGACTTGGGGATGTCCGTCGCCCCCCATTCATCCGGACCCGAGGTGGCGGCGCGTGGTGTTCCCGTGCGCCCCTCTTTGACGTAGCGAGGGGAGTCAAACACCTCACTCCCCTCGCCGACGCGAGGTGGCCCGCAGAGGCGGGCCGGCACCAGCCGGGGATTGCGGAAGTCGCATACGTTCCCGCGATCCCCGGCGTAGGTGGAAGATGGAACACCGGGGTGGTTTTAGTCAGTAAGAGTCTGACAGACCCCTCCACCCGCCCCAGGGTGGAGGATTTCCCCCCGATAAAAAAAAAAAAAAAAAAAAAAAAGGCATAGTCGGCACAAGACAACATGGTTGGATTTGGATGGCAAGTTATGGAAATGTCTGTTGGATCACATAAAAAAATACAAAGAGATTTACTAATTATTAGGTATATTATATTTAAAATAAACAATACAATTACACATGAAAACTAGTAATAACATAATTGTTTGACATAAAGCTATTGAAAATTAATTTTAACAGGCACTATTATTAAGTCAAATTATTGATTAAAGCGGTGTACAAACACCTCTAAAAGATAAAAGCTATAGCAATCAAATTCTTGACAAAAGACGAAAAATACATGAAATAATATGTCATAATATGTACATGAACATCACAATGTCTAAGGAAATTATTAATTAAAAGTCAAAGAATTATTATATCTTGGATTCCAAGACGTTAAGATTTAAAATACGTGTTTTGGGAGGCAAATAATAACATCTCAGTGCATTTAAGATTCATTTTCAGTATCAAAATAATACAAGCCTGGCTGGGAAAGGCAAATTAAGTAGCATCAATAACAATACTATAGTTAACTTCAGTTTATCATAATTATGACTATCTGTCCTAGTTGTTAAAATAGAAGACTTTCTATTATATTTGAATATTAATAACTGTTACATACTATTATAATGTCAATAAATTTAACAAAACAAATGTCTTTATGAATCAAACATAGTTATATTTTTCTTGGCCTTTACAACTCTGCAATTGTTGACCTGTGTGGCAAAGCGTAGGGAATTAAGAGTCTCATTAAAGCATTCATCAAATTGGTTGATATTCACCAACATAAGTGTTTTTGAATTGCCTCCCAGACTGGGCATCAGCAAGTGGGTAAGCTTAGAATTTCTGTAAGGTATATGAGACTGGTTTGTCTGTAGTGATAAAATAACTTTAGACAGCTCTGATAAAGATCTGTTGATATGCTTCGTCTCATCCATTCTTTGTGTAGTCTTTCCACTCTCTGATCCAGCCAGGTCCACCAAATTCAAGTTGCTTGTATATTTTTCTTTACGTTTCTCATGTATTGCCGATATTTTAATTTGGGCTACTGAGTGCGACCGGGAGCTGCGTTCATTGTTCAGGGTTGCAGCTGTCTGTCTGTTACGTTGGGCAAATATCATCAGCCTGATGAAGTCATGAGAGTTCTTCACTTCCTCTTCCTTTAAGTTCGAGACATACACATCAGTCCCTTTGGAATTTGACATTTTTATCTCATGAGATACTTGGTCCTTGCTAGAATTTAGCAAGTCATAAATTATTTCATTATATATTTCCAAAAATGATGCTTTTATTGTTAACTCCCACCCCATGCGTTTCAAATCATCCATACATGTGAATATCATGTTGAATGCTCTTGGAATAATTCCATACTCCTCAGTTCCACAGCCACCTTCCATTGTATATGTTTTACCAGAACCAGTCTGACCATAAGCGAAAATACAGACATTGTAGCCATCTAATGCAGACTGGACCATAGTTGAAACTTCAGCAAACACATCTTCCTGGGATGCGTGTGGTGTAAAAATGCCATCAAATGTGAAACCATGCTGTGGCTTCCCTTTTCGAACTGAATTTAATAGTTCAACCTTTTCAACCTCTATAGAACAGGCATCAAGAACATTGAGATTGAATCTTGGCTTTGTTTGCTCAGACTCCAGAGGTGGTCGGATTCTACAGTATACACGAATGTTACCCTTCAAATCTTGAATGGTATTTCTTAAGTCTCTTTGCTCTTTATGCATTGCTGCTAAAATATTTTGCAATATTTCAGATTCTGACTTATATTTAGCAATAGTCTCTTGTGCTTCTTTATAGTCAAGTTGCAATTTGTCAAATTGAATTGATATTTTCTTAAGATGATCAGATAAAACTCTCAAGGCCTCTGTTTCTTCTTTCAAACTTTTATGTTGTCGGGACAGTTCATTAAATTCTGACTGTACTTTATCTAGTTCAGCTGTCTTCTGCTTCAGACTGTTGGTAATTTCATCCAGTAATACAGTCTTACGTTGAAGGTTTTCATTTTCCATTTTTTTAATATCAAAATCAACTTTCATTTTGTCAAATTCCACAGTTTTTTCTCTCAATTCAGTAAGAGATTTCAATAAATTTTCCTTAAGTCGGTCTCTTTCATTAACGGTACTCTGTACTGAATCTTTAGTCTTCTCGTAACTGTCAGAAACTTCAATGTGCTTTTCTTTCAAGTCGTCAAATTCATTTTTCATATTCTTATGCTTTCCCAGCAAGTCATTGAATCTTGCCTTATAATCATATGGTGCAATTTTAGGAGCTACAGTTACTTTCTTTTCAACTTTGTTTACTTTTGGTGGTGGCACATAGACAGATGAGGGTGCGGTAGCTGATCTCTTGAGGCGCTGAGCTGCAACTGTAGTGGAAGGCCCACCGCGACCTGCAGGCTTGGTGTGATTCATAATCAAATCCTTTTTATCAGCGTCACTAAGAGCACTGACCAATGTTCTAGCCATTGGACGACGATTTAACATGCTCGGTTTATTTTCTTTGGTGGCAGTCACTGGCATTTTGGGTATTCGAGACATCTGAAATTGTAAGTAGTTTATTGAAACTAAAGTAAATCTAATACCTTTAAATAAGCAATTCTTGTTTATGTATATATATAATGTAAATTTCGGAAACGGCTCCAACGATTTTCATGAAATTTTGTATGCAAGGGGTATCGGGGGCAATAAATCGATGTAGCTAGGTTTCATTTATAGTAAACGTTTACAAAAAAAAAAACGAGCTAAGCGGTCATCCAGGTACTGAAAGTTAATTCAGGATTTAAAAGATTCGACGTTTGAATGGTAAGTAAATAATTCTTTAGATTAAAATAGTGCGTGTTCTTCAATTTGCTAAGTACATTTTAGCAAGATATAGAAGAGCTACATAACGCTTAATTACTATTTTGTATTCAATTTAAATATATTCCTGATTCTCACCTTATTCATCACAATGTATATGCCAGTTTATTCGTAGTTCACAACAATAAAGTCGAATCTGTAAAACAAAATTTCTAAAATTAGAATGACTAAATTCGTTGCACTTTTGGAACGATTGTATTTGTTGGAAATAATTATGTTGGGGAAAAACTTCTATTGTTTCACTCTTATTACACTAGCGGTTATTGTATCCGTGAGTTGGGTCCTAAACATTAACTGAAGTAATTACCTACAAATCTTTAATTTACTCGTCTTCCGTTGATTAAATCAATCGTAAAATCGTTTGTCAACACGGATCACAACGGATATCTTCTATTCAAAATTCAAAAATTTCATGACATGACGCTTGTCAATGTTGCATGAATGGAATAATATTTTAATCACACGTGTGGGCTCTAGCATTTTTAGCTACTTCTTGGATCACGTCACATCTTAGATAACAAGAAAGCAATCATACTATTCTATCGAGCTCACATATCAATTCTCACTTTTATTTTCCTGAGTAACCAATTGAATGTTATTCTAATCATTGTCCTAATAGATCCAAAAACACGTGTGTGTGTGTTTGTGTGTGATGTTCGGGACTAGAAAACAACAAAACTTAAAATTAAAATGAATTTTCTTGTAAACGTGGTGCTCTAATAATTATCTGTGCCATGACGTAACAAAACAAGACATGTAAACACACTCGTACTGTGAAAAACCTATAGTTTTAAACATCTTGTGCTGAGTTTATCATCATATTCTATCACTTTAGCACACAGTCTCACGCCCTAGAATGTATTGTAGTTTGTGTCCCACGCTAAGCAATCCAAATCATTTTTCAATACGCCAGCTTCAATCCTATGAATGTTTAAAAATCCAGTTATCGATCAAAATAGTTTGTGTCAGACGAAATCTGTTATAATTATACGTGTTTTATTATTGTATGACCGACTCTGGGCTTTGTGTGTGTTTCATGTGCTTGCAACTTTATGTAGTAAGTAAGCCATGCGAGAATAACTGTTCCAATTTTTTCATTATAATATTTATTTAATTACTGGCAATTTCACTTCATTCTTCAGTCAGTTCTTCATGTATGCGGAAAAGTCATGCTTCCGTCTATCTGTTCCTAGTTCCCATTGGCTACAAGAATACATCATGTAATATTTAACCAATAAGAAAATTAGGTTATAGCCAGCACGCAGTTGTACAGTAGTGTGTGAAAACTAAAACAAATGAAATCAAATTGCCATTGCTATCCTATCAAAGTATTGCACGAAGTGCTGTGTTTAATTTTGAAAAGTGGATAGTTATCTCAATGTGTTTAAGTGTAAAGTGAAATATTTTATCAGAATCGTTTCATAGCTTTCTTATATCGTTTAAGTATACGTTTCAGTGGCAAGTAATAATAAAAACAAACCGCATTGTTAAACTGTTTATCACCATTGACGGATGTCCTTGTAGGTTTTGCAAGAAGTAAAGTGGCGGCAAATTCAACTTTTTAAATGATTTATTATTTATAATGTAGTTTTCGTTGTGGTAAACATTCGTAATGGGTAGCCCGGAAGAAAATGTAATTGCTTGTGATAGCAACGTTGTAGACAATGCTGACAATGAAACAGCTGGCGATATATCTGAGAACGAAGTGGGCGACTCGACAGAAACGTCTCTAAACATCAATGAGTCCAATGCTCTCAATTCGTGTGATGCCAACACTTCCAAGGAAGGAGATGTAGCTGGAGTGGGAAATTCAAAAAAGAACAAAAAGAAATTTCGCCATGGAAAGAAGGGTCACACACCAGCCAAGGACAATCCTGATAGGAGTACCATACGCAGAGTTAATTACATTGGTACCAAGTTCAAACAAGGAAGAAAAAGGGCACAGAGCTTTCCATCAATCTCAAAGTTTTTCTTACCCCACAAGAGGCCACGCAAAGAAGTTTTCATTCCTCCAACAAAATTTCTGCTTGGAGGAAATATATCAGATCCTTTAAATTTAAATAGTTTACAGGATGAGGACATCAATAGAGCCATGAATGCTGTGACTCCAGAATCTTCACCATTACCTACACCACCTCGTCACAAGGCTAAGATTGATGTTATTATTCCTCCAAACATAAGGGACCCATTGAACTTAATGGAACCATTGGATAATGAGGAGTACGAAAAGAGACTTGAGATGCAGCAACGCAAACCCCGCAAGAAGGCTAGGCTAAGGCGACGCACAACAGATAATACATCTCCTGCCACCGAGGAGCCTCCTGAAGTGGTTGTTGTAGGTATCAAGGAGCCACCACCACCAGAGCCGTCGACATCAGCATGTAAATCACGCAAAAGATCTTGTAGTGATAGTGATAATGCATCACAGAAAGGAAAAGATCCTAAAAAGTTACGTCGGATGGATTCCTTAGACAAAATAGTAAGCCCAGTTGTGCCTCAACCTGGAGCATGGATGCGAGCACGGCCGCAGCAGCGCGCGGCGCCGCCCGAACGTCCCGCTTCACCACACCGCACCAAACTCAAGAGCAGCACCGATGAAGATCTAAAGCTACCAACGTTCCACCCCAAAAACTCAAGATACCAGTATGGAAATTACGACAGGTAACGTATTTTTAACCATTGATAGTTAATCAGTTAGGGGAAGAGATCAAACTATTTAAATGCAAATTTTTCTGTTGCTTTTATGTTGTTTTCTTATTTTGCCAGTTGGTAATATTTGCATGACAACTGCTTGACCTCTAAATAAATCCATTGTTGTTCATTATTATGTACAGTATGAATAAATAGTTCTTAATGATTTAACAAAAGTAAAACTTCAAGGAGAGCATCTTGAGTATGTTTATATATTATTTTATTTAAAATGGACAGTTTTATAATTTGAGTATTTTAAATTTCAGGTATTATGGTTNCATGTTTATATAATATTATTTTATTTAAAATGGACAGTTTTATAATTTGAGTATTTTAAATTTCAGGTATTATGGTTACCGAAACTTGAATGCCATGATGGATATTCGTCTGCAAGTATTTGAGATGCATCGGCATCTTTTCCAGAACAAAGATGTATTGGACATTGGGTGCAACGTGGGACATATTTCAATTGCTGTGGCCCGCACACTTGGAGCTCGATCTATTGTTGGCATGGATATTGATCCGGTGCTGATAGGTATGTATGAAGCATTGGTTATACTAAATAAGTTAAATTAATGTTATGAACTGCACAAAAACTTTTGAAAGTAGGTCACTGAATTAACCTGATTAGGAGGTATTCACTTTTGGCTAGGATCCAACTACCCACATCAATATTGTGTGATTGGCAAACTTTATACAAAAGTATTATAAAGCTGTAACAGTTTTAAAACAATTTTATCTTTAACTTTACTGACTAGTTATAAAGTGCAAAACTTCCAATTAAAATAAAACCTTTTCAAATTCATTTTGTAAAAAGTATGATGTTAATATATTAGGTGATTGAAAATCTGAGTGAAATCTAAGATTTCTCTCTGATAGTTTACTTCTCATTGTTTATAATATCTTTTACAGCTATCTTTTAATATTGATGAGTGTAATAACTTTTCAATTGTCTCTAAATTTTTCTAGTTTTTCGAGAGACTTGCACATTTAATAATTATAAACTTACTCATTTCAGGACGAGCAAGGAAAAATCTGAAATCTTTCATTCCAGTTCCAACTGAACCAAAGAGGGATGATGACAAGAAAACGGATTTAGAAGACGAGAAGAAAGGAGACTGCGATAAATGTAAGGAAGACAAATGTGAAGAAGATTGTAACATTGATCAGAAACTCGACAAACACGAGGATTTGAAGAAGGTTCTTCCTCTGCCAGGGAGGAAACTACGGAGACCAAGGAAGAACAGAAAGGCGGTGCATAAACAAGATCATGGTCAGTGCTTCTTCCCCATGTCCATGACAATGTTGTATGGACCACTGGGAGACTCAACCGCGGAGGTGACACCGCCGGCTTTCCCCTACAATGTTACATTCAAACAGGTACGTTTCTATTTCAGCTAATGGTGTTATTTTATAGGAACTTATAATATTACAACATTAGATGAAATATTACTTACTTACCATTACCTTCTTATGTTAAAATATTCCATGATTTACTGACTTTTGGAATATTTCATCATGTCTATTAATATTGAGAAATACGTGACGATCTTTTATACTATAATGCCTGCTATCACACTCTGTCATGGTGTATTTTGTGATTGTGAGTGATCATATAATTTTCGTTTTCCAGGGCAACTATGTCCCTCGCGAGGAGGTCCCGGTGGGCAGCGGCCCCGACAGTCCTCAGTTCGATCTGATCCTGTGCCTGTCCACCACCAAGTGGATGCATTTGAACTGGGGCGACGCGGGGCTCAAGCGTGCCTTCCGGCGAATGTTCGCCGATCTACGCCCCGGCGGGAAATTGGTGCTAGAAGCTCAAAACTGGGCTAGCTATAAGAAAAAGAAGCGTTTAACGGTATGTATTATCTATTGTACCTTATCTTTGCTAGATTTAGGAATACTTATGCAATTTTTTAATACTTAAACCTGTAATTGTACTAGTTATTAATATACCACTTTTATTGTTTCCAGCCGACAATATACGAGAACTTTAACTCGATTGAGTTATTCCCGAACAAATTCCGTGATTACTTGTTATCACCCGAAGTTGGATTCAGCAAGTGCTGCATACTGGGCGTCCCGCAGCACGCGAGTAAAGGCTTTCGGCGGCCGATACAACTGTACATAAAGGGCGACTTTACGCCGAGCAAGGCGAGCTGGTCGGACGCGTACGCGCCGTCGTCGCACCACCGGCCCGAGGCCGAGCCGCCGCGCCGCACCGTGTACGCGCCCGTGGCGCCCGCCTACCGGCCCAGCGACGACGCGCCCTCATGTGGCGCCGCCACGCCTTACTCGCCCAACCTGGACTGCTGCGCCGACGACTCGCCTTTCT